>SJYC01114553.1:0-15572 GCA_006408675.1 Madoqua kirkii | reverse complement strand
TGTGGGATCTCCTGGATCAGAGATCAAATCCAACTGGACCACCAGGAAAGTCTTTAAATTTTATTATAAATCTCATATGCCATGTTCTAGTAGAAAATTCTGGTCAGTACATTTTTATAATATACCAGTACAATATTGTAAAGTAACCTCCAATTAAAATGAATAAATTTATATTAAAAATAAAAATTAAAAAAATAGATAAACACAGTATATGATTGATACTATACATTATTAAACATTTTCAATAAAAATGTGTGTTATAATTGTTCCCGATTAATAAAAAATACAAACTTTTTTACAGGAAAAAAAAATCTATACGATATTTGTCTCAAACTAGATGTGTGTCTTAGTTTACATAAGTAGTATTATGAAAAATGGATCTCTAATTTTTCATCTCAGAAATTTTCTTGTATATTTTGGGGAGACTGTTAAGGGGAGAAACATGGCAGAGGCAAAATGTCAACCCCAAAATGCTTCTTTATCAACATTTGTGGAACTCTGAAGTTAAATAGGCAGAAAGCAAGTTCCAAGTGTTGGATATGAAGACAGGAAGTGAGGTAATCAGGATAAAGGAAGGAAAAAAGAAAGGCATGTAACTTGTAGACAAGACAAATGGCCAAAGGCACTGCTTTACTCTGTAGTGGTGGTGATGGACGGGAAAGCCTGGCATGCTGCAATCCCTGGGGTCACATAGAGTCCCACAAGTCGGCAGTTGATCAACAACAAACTGTTTCTATTTGAAAATCTCACTCTGTCACCCACCCCACGCCTCTGACCAATCTGAAAGTAACATTATCTGTTACTAAGATCAACTGTGCTTCTCTGAGGTACAGACAAATTGTACTGAGGAAATAGTACAGATTTTTGTACTGAGATCATCTTGTATATCTTATGGCACTTGAGTATATATTTCATCATATTACTACTATTCTGGAGCAGGAAATGGCAACCCACTCCAGTATTCTTGCCTGGAAAATTCCGTGGACAGAGGAACCTAGTGGGCTACAGTGCATGGGGTTGCAAAAGTCAGCCACGACTGAGTGACTGAGCACAGCATCACTATTCAGGTGTATATTTTACTCCTCTTACTATTCTGTATGCTTAGTAAGAATACCACTTCATTATATTCTGATGCTTCTTCAGTGAACTCTTTTTTGGTACACTGGTTTTAGTCAAATTCACCCAGGCCTTCAGTAAATACTTACGTTGCATTCTGAAATACGTTAAAGGGGGAAAAAAAAAAAAAACCAACCAATGACTTAAAAGACATTACAATCCTCTTGTTAAGACATGTCGTATAAGCAGAATGCTTTTTAAAGCAGCACATCAAAAGATGATCCTTATATGCTCACAGAAACAGTCCATAGGATTCCAAAAGCTGGACAGCTTAGGCTGGATTGGTCAGAGAAGGTTGAATGGAAGATAGAGATTTTAGATAACTATTGAGAGATAGTGAAAATGGATGGTGAACAGATGAACAATGAGAATTTTACCTAAATATATTCTTGTGGGCTCTTTGCTGTTTATGGGCAAACATAAGCCAAACAATTTTAGGCTAGGTGACCAACTTTTTCTGTAGAATGAAATCTTCCTGGAAAGTATCATAAATATACTTTAGTGGCAAAATTATGAATATATCTCAGAGCTATATATAAAAAGCTCTGCAGAAAAGAGAAAGTAACCTCCTTGAGAGGGGACACCATGTCACCAGACAGCCTAGCCCTCTGTATCCAGCATTGTTGATTTATAAGGCATTCAGTTGATTGCTAAGTGATTTCAGAAATTAAATGGAATAAAAAACAATGCCTTGATTTTCTGTCTTTAGTTGAAGAACTTAGGAGCAAGAGGCAATGGATCTCTTTGATAGAAACTATGTGGGCTGAAATCGGCTTCCCAGCCAGTGCTAGTAGTAAAGAACATGCTTGTCAATGCAGGAGATTTAAGAACTGTGGGTTCGATCCCTGGGTTGAGAAGATCCCTTGGAGGGGGACGTGGCAACCTGCTCCACTATTCTTGCCTGGAGAATCCCATGGACAGAGGAGCCTGGCAGGCTACAGTCCATAGTGTCTCGAAGAGTTGGACATGACTGAAGTGACTCAGCACACACACACATGTGGACTGAAATGACCAGATCATTCACAGGAAAAGGTGGGAGAACCCAGAGGCATATCATCTCAATTATATCAATACTATTTCTATTCCTTTCTCATTCTATTTGTCCTTTCCATAATTCAGGCTCTTGTGACTGACTCAAGAAGTGTGTTTGGGCCTGTGTGTGTGTTGTGTAGCTTTCCAACATCCCATATAATACAATAATAGCATCCTTAACAGAAAATATGTTACACTAGAGTAGAGTTTTGTCTTAAATTTCCACTGAAGTATCTCTTGAGCTGATCCATAGTTCAATAAATATTTTTTGGATAAAAACATGAATAGAACCTGAGTGTTAGGTAAGAAAAATAGGCCTGCTTCCAGTTCACATCTGTGCCTATGCTCACTCATCTGTGAATTCCAACCAACATCATCCTCTTACAATTAAAACAAACCTTATTTGTCAAGCATTCACAACAGACAAGACTGTTTAAAGCATGGTTAAAATTTTATAAAGTGTAAAATAGATTCCATTGATTTCCATTTCTCTTTGATTTCTCTCTTCTAGCATCTAATATGCTTCAAAAATACTGCTCCTGGTCAATACGGCTCTGTATTATTTCTTGCAGTCCTCACAGCACACTAGAAAAATGAGTATCTTTAATGTCTAAGTTTTACAAATGAAATAGGAAGCCTCTGATATGGATTACAGAGAAAATACATGTGAAAGCTTCTGAAAAATAATAAGTTATGGCAAACTCTCAAGAAAGTTATTCAGTCCCTTTCTGCTACAGTATTACCTGGCATAAGAACACTTATTTTGTGTGTAACTACAACACAACAGACTGCAATTTAAGATGAATTCATTGCCCTGATTTTTCGAAAGAAAAAAAAAGTCCTCAGCAATAATACTGAAATGAATTTTGGATTACAGTAGTTTTCCATTTCTATCTCATTTGTCATGGGAATATTGAGGTTTTATGAGACATCACTTTCATTTGAAGCTCAGCTTCATTTCACAAATCAAGTCTAAGGACTTCTACTTGTTTATGGCGGCTGAATATGCTTTGTTGGCATATGAAAGTGAAATTGAGCATAAAATATGGGTTTATTGGCTAATAGGAGTGACACTGAAAAATTCACTTCATAAATGGATACACTCATGATCAGAGTTCTCTGTATCAACTGATATATGAAGCTCAAAGTGAGTGTGAGTAGAAGCTCTGTGAATTCTTACCTCTGCACCATGACTAGTAATTGGCTATAATGACGTTTAAACAACTAGTGTAAAAATAATTATAATCATATTTTCCTAAATGATATATGTAGATATTCCTCTAAGCTCTTCTTTCCATTTAACCACTGAGCAGTATTCTTTTCTCATCTACATTTGGACTCTGGACCTACCATTCTGCATTCTTTTCAAAGATTCGCACCTGATATCCAAAGCAGTGATTATTTATATGGGTAATAAAATCTTGTAGCACTGTGATACTACAGATGTTATTCCAATGGGACATGTCTACAAGCAGACACTTATTTTCACTTAGTTGTTTTTAAAAATAAGGATTAATATCTTTAGACTGAACATAAAGCCTCTGGTTTAACATATTTCCAATTTATTCTGGTTTTTTAATTGGCCTGTTATACTTTTCTATGTTATCCTCCTCGTCCATGTAGACATTTGAGTTTGAAATTCCTCTGTAAATCTTTGAGTATTTTACTTGCCTTGCATTACTCATATGACTGGGTTTTTTAAATCATAATATGTAATACATAAAAATAACTTCAGAATTTTAAAAATCTTTTCTTCCTCTATGATTCTTTTTAACATCAAAGAAAAAATAAGACAAAATATATCATGTAGTCTTAAGGATTCTTTTACTCTTCAAAAATGGTTTGTTCCCTTTATTGTATCTAACTAAAAAAATTGAAAACTCTTCCTTCTAATCTTTCTTTAAAGTTATAAATTAAGGGGAAAGATAAATATTTTACTTAGAAAATTACTGTATCCCCAAAGTTTCAAGACATGCAGTTAGTTCATCAAACAAAAGTATATTGAATACCTACTACTAAGCATAGTGAAGATAAGTCCCAGCTTTCAAGACCTGACATTCTCATGAGGAAAGACAATCAATAAACTATTAATTGGTACTCTTGAGTATAAAATAATAAAGTAGGGTAATGAACCTAGGAAATGATAAAGGGATGCACTGTTTGACCTAGAATAGTTATATTAAAAAAAAAGCCCCTCTGATGAAGTTATTTGAACAAAAATCTAATTGAATTATAGGTGGTCCCAAACTTATGAATGTTTGAAGATAGATTGGGACCTGGCACCCTTTACTTGTGTGTGGCAAAGTTTGCACCTGGTTAAATGTCTCCTTGAGCAACAAAATACAAAGAAATTGTAAGGGACTAAAAATAAGTGCAAACGTGCAGTTGTGGCAAATTATGGACAAAAAGATACAAAAAGACTAAAAAACCAACTGCTAATTCTCAAGAATCATAATATGTAATATGCCAAAGAATGTTCAAACTACCACACAATTGCACTCATCTCACATGTTAGTAAAGTAATGCTCAAAATTCTGCAAGCCAGTCTTCAGCAATATGTAAACCATGAACCTCATGATGTTCAAGCTGGTTTTAGAAAAGGCAGAGGAACCAGAGATCAAACTGCCAACATCCACTGGATCATGGAAAAAGCAAGACAGTTCCAGAGAAACATCTACTTCTGCTTTATTGACTATGCCACAGCCTTTGACAGTGTGGATCACAATAAACTGTGGAAAATTCTGAAAGAAATGGGCATACCTGACGTGTCTCTTGAGAAATCTGTATGCAGGTCAGGAAGCAACAGTTAGAACTGAACATGGAATAACAAACTGGTTCCAAATAGGAAAAGGAGTACGTCAAGGCTGTATATTGTCACCCTGCTTATTTAACTTCTATGCAGACTACATCATGAGAAACGCTGGGCTGGAGGAAGCACAAGCTGGAATCAAGATTGCTGGGAGAAATAGCAATAACCTCAGATATGCAGATGACACCACGCTTATGGCAGAAAGTGAAGAACTAAGAAGCCGCTCGATGAAAATGAAAGAGGAGCGTGAAAAAGTTGGCTTAAAGCGCAACATTCAGAAAACTAAGATCATGATATCTGGTCCATCACTTTGTGGCAAATAGGTGGGGAAACAGTGAAAACAGTGGCTGATTTTGTTTTGGGGGGCTCCAAAATCACTGCAGATGGTGATTGCCATGAAATTAAAAGACGCTTACTCCTTGGAAGAAAAGTTATGACCAACCTAGACAGCATATTCAAAAGCAGAGATATTACTTTGCCAACAAATGTCCGTCTACTCCAGGCTATGGTTTTTCCAGTAGTCATGTATGGATGTGAGAGTTGGATTATAAAGAAAGCTGAGCACCTAAGAATTGATGCTTTTGAACTGTGGTGTTGGAGAAGACTCTTGAGAGTCCCTTAGACTGCAAGGATATCCAACCAGTCCATCCTGAAGGAGATCAATTCTGGATGTTCATTGGAAGGACTGATGTTGAAGCTGTAACTGCAATACTTTGGCCACCTGATCCGAAGAGCTGACTCATTTGAAAAGACTCTGATGCTGGGAAAGATTGAGGGCAGGAGAAGGGGACGATAGAGGATAAGATAGTTGGATGGCCTCACTGACTTGATGGACATGGGTTTGGGTGAACTCCAGGAGTTGGTGATGGACAGGGAGGCCTGGTGTGCTGCGATTCACAGGGTAGCAAATATTTGAACACTACTGAGCGACTGAACTGAACTGAACTGAACTTGTCAAGAGCTGGGAGCAAAAACAGGGTGTCAGGAGCAAAAGCAGGTTAGTGATCATGCCCTCCTCAGGGAGAAAGCAAGGGAAATGGTACTTGTTCTTGCTCCCCTTGATGTAGCAGGGACCCCAATAAAACCTTGCTTGAATTTCTTAACTGGCTTCATCAATTTCTATTGATTGGAGGAACCCAAGAATGTTGGATGGTGTCAGTTCAACCTAAAATGTTTTTACTTTACAGTGGTATGAAAGTGATACACATTCAGTAGAATCTGTACTTCAAATTTTGAATTTTTATCTTTTCTTGGGCTAATGATATGCAGGAGTGAGGTTCACGGAGGATGGAAGGGTAGAGAACATGTAAAAGTAAAGTTATATTTCTTAGATGAAGTTAAACTTTTCATAATTTTAATTAAATCCTCATAAGGAAGTAAAATCCTATCTTCATAGTTTCATTTAAAAAAATATTACTGGCGCTTCCCAGGTTACTCAATGGTAAAGAATTCACCTGCCAATACAGGAGACACAGGTTCAATTCCTGATCCAGGAAGATCCCAGAGGTAGCGTAGCAACTGAACCTGTGTGTCACAACTATTGAGCCTGCAACTCCAGAGCCCAGGAACCGCAAGTACCTTACTGTTTTACTGAGCCCATATGTGGCTAGGAGGGTAAAGTGTCTGCCTACAATGCTAGAGACCAGGGTTCAATCCCTGGGTCAGGGAGATCCCCTAGAGAAGGAAATGGCAACCCACTCCAGTACTCTTGCCTGGAAAATCCCATGAATGGAGGAGCCTGGTAGGCTACAAAGGGTTGCAAAAAGTCAGACATGACTGAGCCACTTCACTTCACATATCCTAGAGCCTGCACTGCACAAGAAAAGTCACTGCAATGAGAAGCCCCTGCACCACAACTAGAGAATAGTCTCCACTTGCAGCAATTAGAGAAAAGCCCAAGCAGAAACAAGACCCAACACAGTCAAAATAAATAAATAGATAAAATTATTTTTAAAAATTACTGTAAATCATCACTTACAAACTATATTTTCATTAGAAGAAAATCTAGATCTTAAATGAATTACTGGTATATTAGCAAACACTTCAATTTACTATAACCTTTTTTATAATAAATCCCCACACTGCTATTATATCAAGCAATTATTTGAGAATTATTTGAGAATATATAAGTTAGAATAAAACATTTACAACAAGAAATAGCCTTTAGACTGTTTAAATATACGTCTTGACAATAAACTGTTCATAATTTCCCAAATTCAACAGATAGATGATATAAAGATCAATTGTAAGAATACAATGAAAATTACCCCAAGTAAACAATATCTTTATGTCTACACCTATTTTCAGTTGCAAGAGCTAGTATAATACTGTGTAATTAATTAATTGATTGTTTGGTTCATCTGGTATTTATTAAATACTTGTACAAGAGCTGTGGTAGGCTCTGCAAAACATGGTAAAAACATGTGCCTTTATCAACCTGTGAATGTAAACTGCTACCTTGTATGTTGATTTTTAAACAGCAAAACCACAGAAAACAATATTTTGCTCTTTCCCAGGAAGTATTCAGTTAAGTATGTAAAAGTATTATAGTTGGAAAGATAAATAGAAAGGTAAACTGGCTTTAAGCTGATTCCCAAGGATGATGGCAGTATTTGGAAATGTTAATGCCTGGAGATGGTAATCCAGAGATGTAACTGGGGTCGAGTTAATGCCTCAGTTCTACAGGTGAAAAGTGAAAATGAAAGTGAAAGTTGTTCAGTCGTATCCAACTCCTTGCCACCCCATGGACTATACAGTCCATGGAATTCTCCAGGCCAGAATATTGGAGTGGGTAGCCTTCCCCTTCTCCAGGGATCTTTCCAACCCAGGAATCAAAATCAGGTCTCCCACATTGCAGGTGGATTCTCTACCAGCTGAGCCACAAGGGAAGCCCCAGTTCTATAGGCACAGAACTCTAATCTAACTGAAATCCCAGTCTAGCACTTCAGCATGAGTAAGGCTGAGGAGATATGGATAGATTTCACATACTCTGTATCTAAATTCTAATTTAAGTGAGCGATTTCAGTGATTGCAGAAAGTCATCATTATACTTACCAATGGATAACAGTCAGTTTGAAAGTTATGGAAATACTTAATTCTGTGATACACAGCAACGCGAATTAGTAGCACTAATTCATACTTACAGTATAACAGGTGGCCTGTTGTTCTTTGTTGTTTAGTCACTCACTTGTGTCCAACTCTTTGTGACTCCATGGATTGCAGTATGCCAGGCTTCTCTGTCCTTCACTATCTCCAGGAGTTCGTTCCAATTCATGTCCGTTGAGTCAGTGATGCTATCTAACCATCTCATCCACTACTGCCTCCTTCTCCTTTGGTGCCTCAAAAGGAGAACGGAGGTTCCCTTAAAGCACACAGGATCAGTTGCCTGTTAGAAATAAAAACAAATAGACTTATCCTTCTTTACATGACTCCCAGTATTCTGCATTCAAGGTTATGAGATTTGTTCATGGTCATTAATGTGTTATGGAAATACAGTTGTCCCCCTCATCATGGAGAATACATTCCAAGACCTCCAGTGGATACCTAAAACCATGGGTAGTATCAAACAGTACTACTATGATTTTTTCCTATATACACATGTTTATGATAAACTTTAAGTTATAAGTTAGGCACAGTAGGATGTTAACGATAATAAATAATGACAGAACAATTCTAACAATAAATTCTAATACATTATGTAAATGTGGTCTTTCTCAAACTCTATTATTGTTTAAACTTTATGCCTTTTCCACATTAACTAAGCACTTATCATGAACTGAGGCCATAATTTTTGTATTTTGAGGTGCAATGGCATAACTAACACAAATTTCTTTTTATTTTTCATAAATTCTCAAATGGATTTGCTCTTACCATAGATGTTAGCAATCCGGGAAGGCAATATTTTTTCTTTCCTTATTAAACCAAAAACCTTCACCTTTTCACTTAAAGGAAGCACTTTATTGCTTCTCTTTGTCGTATTTGAATCGCCAGCATCACTACTCTTGCCGTTTGGGGCCATTATTAAGCAAAATTAGGGTGACTTGAACCCAAACTTTGCAATACTGTGACAGTTGATTTGTTAACTGAGATGGCTGTGAAATGACTAAGAGGTGAGATACACTGGACAAAGGGAGGATCATATCCTGGGCAGTCTAGACTTTCGGCAATGCAGGAGACACAGATTTGATCCTTGGGTTGTGAAGATCCCCTGGAGTAGGAAATGGCAACCTACTCCAGTATCCTTGCCTGGGAAATCCTGTGGACAGAGGAGCCTGGAGGGTTACAGTTCACAGGGTCGTAGTAGTCAGACACGACTTAGCAAACTAAATGACCACCACCACCATGTCCTAGGCAGGAAAAAACAGAAAGAAAGAGTTAATTACATCCTTCAGAACTGTGTGCAACGTAAAATGCATGAATTGTTTATTTCTGGAATTTGCCTTTTAACATTTTTTGACCAGTGCAGATGACCACTGGTAAATGAAACCCATGAAAAGTAAACAGTGGATAATGGGATACTATTGCAATTTCAAGCAAACCCTAACATTGCTGATATAGCCACACAATGCAGTTACATGATTCAGGTGGTAAACATTTTAACACCACAATAAAACTGATCATCAGAAAGTTTCTGGGGGTACCTAGATTCAGAGCTAAAAGAGTGGGATCATCTTGAGGAACATTTCATTAAACTATAAGATAATAATTTTTTCTTGACATACAATAGAATGAGCCTTTCTTGTGACAGGAAAATTGTTTTCTGCTGGATATAATATATCTGTATAAGATTTAGCCATTGACTTGTGATACTTGCACATAAACTCCATATGTTGAACTTCTCTGCTGCCTTCCTGGGTCTTAGTTGGCCTACTTGATATCTCAAAGGGAAATTGGAGGTTCCATGGAGGATGCATCTGTGTCAGTCACACGTATCACTTTTGGAATATTTATTATGTGTATCTATATAGAAAATAATTGCAACTGCACTTTTGGAAATATTAAATTGATAATAAGTAAAGAATTCCTTTATTTAATGATGTATTTGAAAAGATGAGGAGGATCTATCCCTGGTGGCTTAGAGGTTAAAGCATCTGCCTCCAATGCGGGAGACCCAGGTTAGATCCCTGGGTCAGGAAGATCCCGTGGAGAAGGAAATGGCAATCCACTCCAGTATTTTTGCCTGGAGAATCCCATGGACGGAGAAGCCTAGTAGGTTACAGTCCACAGGGTCGCAAAGAGTCAGACACGACTGAGCGACTTCACCTTCACCTTGAAAAGATGAAAGCTATTTTTTGGTTTGTGAACACTTTTTTACATATTAATTCACTCTCTCTTTTCTAAAGCCTAAAATGCTTTTTGCTAATATATCGATAATTGAAGACACTCTCCAGGGCAAATGACTTCATAAAAATATTTTGGAATTATCCACAATGATAATCAAAGATTTTGACTTAAAAAAGTGTTCTATTCTTTGAGTAAGAGAAAAAAACTATCTGATTCCAAACCTAAAATATGTCCAGACCAAATGATAACCTGCATACAAAGACTCATGTTCTCTTCAAAATTCCAATTAGAAGTTCTAAAAATGGTGAAGAAGGGCAATATAATTTAAGGCCAACGATAATTCATTATTAAGAAAAACATGGGGACAGGAGAAATAACAGTTGCAGGCTGCTAATTTTGGATTAACTGAGAAACAAACTAAAACTAAACACTAAAAATATCATCCAGGGAAATAGTTACAGGTTTGGGGGATTTTTCCTTCTAGCTATAAAGGACTAACTTGTTGGTGATCAGAGCTCCCAAGAGTAACTGAGAAGTTTAAGGAAAAAAGTAGAAAAACAATCAAACATCCCATCTGCTGTAAAGCTTTAGATTGCCCCTAAGGCAGCCAAGAACTAAGGAGCCAAGGTTTTAGTAAAAAAATGAAACATTGAGATTAGTTTAGTATTCTTTAGAGATACTTAGAAGTCAAGCAGACAATGGCTGTTAAGAGGTGAGGAAACTGAGGAGAGCATTGAACAATCTTGTGAGCCTTTGAACAAAAATAAGTTCCAACTAGACAAGGTAACAACAACAGAAAATGAAGTGTAGATACCCAAGAAAGAAAGGCGGAAAAGGGAGCCCAATTGCCTGAGCTACTTTTCTCCTTGGGCTCCTGGTAACTCAGTGGTAAAGAATCTGCCTGCAATATGGGGGTCTTGGATTTGATTCCTGGGTCAGGAAGATCCCCTGAAGAAGGAAATGGCAACCCACTCCAGCATTCTTGCCTGGGAAATCACATGGACAGAGGAACCTGGTGGGCTACAGTCCATGGGGTCGCAGAAGAGTCAGGCTTGACTTAGTGACTAAGCACTAACAACAGCTTTTCTCCTGACTTGGTTTGTTGATTGATTGCTAACTGATTGGAGCCACAAGGCAGAAATGCAGGAAGTGGCTGCTTAGAGGTGGGGAATGTGCCTCATGGTGGGAAAGAAAGGAGCTGACAAGAAATCTGGGGAAACAATGTTTTTTAGTAGATATTATAAGGGTGAATCCAGAAAGAACTGTATGCAGTTGATAAGCATTTTTTTTTCTCACAAATGTATGGGCTAGCACTTTTGAAACTATTGCCTGTATGTAGTATTGCTGAATAATAATTCTATACTATACTCTCTATGTTGTAGTAAGGAGAGCCAGATTTCCTACTCTCAAAGAAATTAGAAATGAGAGAAGAGTGAAAGCTAAAACGCTGAAATGAACACTCCGGTTTCGGATTGGAATAAGTATGAACAGATATAGATATATATCTATTGACAAAAGATAGGGCTTCCTTGGTGGTGCAGACAGTAAAGAATCTGCCTGCAATGAAGAAGACCCAAGTTTGATAAACTGAGGCACATTAAGTTTTCAAGACTATCTGAGCAAACATCGATTTGAATTGAGCAGTGCCAAACTGAATGTGGCTAAGAGCATTACATCAACAGGAGCGGGAGACAGATTTTTATAGAGCAGTGCAGCCTTGGAAGAAAAGCAAGGAAATTACTTGACTGGCTAAAGCTTTGTTGATGTTGTTTAGTCACTAAGTCACGTCTGACTCTGTAACCCCATGAACTGCAGCACACCGGGCTTCCCTGTCCTTCACTATCTCTCCAAGTTTGCTCAAGCTCCTGTCCATTGAGTCAGCGATGTCATCCAACCATCTCATCCTCAGTGATGTCTTGTTTGGGAAAGCCTAGCTGGCTGTTTTTTTTTTTTTTTTTTTTTTTGATTGAAATATAGTTGATTTGCAGTGTTGTGTTAGTTTCAGGTATACTGCAAAGCAATCCATATATATATATATATATATGCATATTCTTTTTCAGATATTAGTTGGCCACTTGTGATTGGTTGTTTTTAAACTTCCTTTTCTCAGATTTGAATGCATTGATCCTGGCTTAAGTTTTTGTTTGCTTATGTAATGGCCTCTTTGATTAGAATTTTAACATGTGTGTCTGTGTATGCATACATATATATTACTTATAATATATATAATAAGCATGGAACACACACACACACACACACATATATATGACTTAAAGCAATCCAAGTATATTTCCTTACTGTTATGTAGGCCTGAGGACTGATACTGGTAACACTGGACTGCAATCAAGGTGTTAGCAGATATTCCTTTCTAGAGGCTCAAGGGAATAAGCCATTTTCTTGCCTTTCCAGCTCTTCAGTGGCTCTCTCTGGGTCTTGCACCTAGTCCCCTACATTTCAGAACCAGCAACAGAGCAGCATTCAGTCTTTTCTCATGCTACCATCTCTGTTTGACAATAGCAGGCAAATCTCCTCTGCTTTTGAGGACTCATGTGGTTATATTGGGCCTACTTGTATTTATCCAGGGTAATCTCCTCACTATTCTGGCCCTTCAGACATATATGATCACATATTCAGCAGTTCTAAGAAATATCGTATAAAGATTTGCATATGTCAGTATATTCTTAATATATTTGGGGGCTAAACTCTTATGCAGGTCAGGAAGCAACAGTTGGAATTGGACATGGAACAACAGACTGGTGCCGAATACGAAAAGGAGTACGTCAAGGCTGTATATTGTCACCCTGCTTATTTAACTTACATGCAGAGTACATCATGAGAAACACTGGGCTGGAGGAAGCACAAGCTGGAATCAAGATTGCCAGGAGACATATCAATAACCTCAGATATGAAGATGACACCACCCTTATGACAGAAAGTGAAGAAGAACTAAAGAACCTTTTGATGAAAGTGAAAGAAGAGAGTGAAAAAGTTGGCTTAAAGCTGAACATTCAGAAAACTAAGATCATGGCACCCAGTCCCATCACTTCGTGGCAAATAGATGGGGAAACAGTGGGAACAGTTATTGACTTTATTTTTCTGGGCTCCAAAATCACTGCAGATGGTGACTGCAGCCATGAAATTAAAAGATGTTTGCACCTTGGAAGGAAAGTTATGACCAACCTAGACAGCATATTCAAAAGCAGAGACATTACTTTGTCAACAAAGGTCCATATAGTCAAAGCTTTGGTTTTCCCAGTGGTCATGTATGGATGTGAGAGCTGGATTATAAAGAAGGCTGAGCACTGAAGAATTGATGCTTTTGAACTGTGTTGTTGGAGAAGACTCTTGAGAGTCCCTTGGACTACAAGGAGATCCAACCAGTCCATCCTAAAGGAGATCAGTCCTGGGTGTTCATTGGAAGGACTGGTGCTGAAGCTGAAACTTCAGTACTTTGGCCACCTGATGCGCAAATCTGATTCATTTGAAAAGACCCTGATGCTGGAAAAAATTGAGGGCAGAAGGAGAAGGGGATGCCAGCGGATGAGATGGTTAAATGGCATCACCGTCTCATTGAACATGGGTCTGGGTGGACTCTGGGAGTTGGTGATGAACAGGGAGGCCTGGCGTGCTGCTATTCATGCGGTTGCAATGAGTCGGACACAACTGAGTGACTGAACTGAACTGAACATACTCTTATCTGTGTATACTTGCATGTAAGTTCAGAATTCTTTTACTTGTCTTATGAAATACACTTTTTCTCAATATGTAGTTACTGATTTTATTGCTAGTAGTGCTATTTATGACTTAACACTTAATTTGTCTCATGTGAAAACAGCCCTAGCAGCAATAGTGACTACATAAAAGAAGAAAATTACAGGAGTGATAGAAAAAATTTATGACATAAAATGAAGATCAAATCTTAGAAAGCAGATAATCCCAAGAAGATCTGAGAAAAAAAAATGAAGCAAAAAGAGTCATGAGATCTATAACACTGGGAAATTTTGTGATTAAAATAAACATATAAACACAACCTTGAGCCTGAGCTACAAGAATTCTGCATATTCTCATTAAAGTGATGAAACATCACCCTTGAAATTTAAATGCAAAGAAAAACTCACCTAGGATTCAGTTTAACACAGTAAACCACAAAAAATATTAAGATTAAAATGAGCAGCAACGTGGCAGAAGTTAGTCTGACTAAATTTTCCCATTTGGTGCTATCAGAAAATGCTATGCTAAGAGGAAATTTATGAGATCATAATTTTATATTCAGTCAAGCTTTCAATCATATGTGAAGAAAGTCTGAGATTTGCAAAATAGAGGGGTTTTTGAAACCTTGCTTTCTTCCAGAGTAACTCCTTTTATTCCTCATGTCCTCCTTAGTTATTTGATTCTTTTTAAAGTGATGAGAAGTGCATTCAGAATATTAAAAGAGAGAGATTACTAAAGAAAGATTTCCATGCAAGATCATATAAATAATACTAGGGGACTAGCAGGTCTTGGGAGGACTAGTTGCCCAGTCCTCTGCTTTAGATTAAATTCTCATGCAGTTGGCTCTCTCCTTAGGAAGAGAAAGGCACTGTTGTTTACAAACAATATTCTGTGGACAGTGCCTATCAACTGTGTCCAATGGGGAGGTTGTCCTAGGCCCCATTTATAATCCAAATGGCTGACTTTGATTATTTCTGAACTCATAGATACATTTTCAGTAGGGCACAAAGCCAGGACCCCTCTACTACTGAGTAGATATATCACAAAATAGCAAGAAGCATAAATTTACTCTTTGGAGGGCTTCCTCAGGGCTTTGTAATGTCCTTGCTCCAGAGTCACATGGTGTCAAGAGGGAAAGTTTTTCAATTCCATGTCTTCTCACGTTAAGGAACAATAGCACCATGTAAATGCCCAGAGGCCCCCTCAGCTTGCAAACAGAAGTTTTTAATGCTTTCTGAAATTGCCATTTATATAAACTTCTATTAAAAGAGCACAAGATATCATTCAGCTAAGAGTTAAGTCATACTATAACAAAAAAGAGTAGGAAATTATTTATATAAAAATTAGTGGGTAAATGAAACCAGTAAAGTAATAAATCATGTTCTTGATAAGTGAAGAATTTTCCTATAAATTGATTTAGTAGAGTAGTTATATCTTAAAAAGACATAAAAGTGGGACATTATTTATATAAAAAATTAAGGAATAAATGAAACCAGCAAAGTAATAAATCATATTCTTGATAAATGAAGAATTTGCTTAAGAACTGATTGAGTAGAGCAGTAATATCTTAAAAAGACATAACAGTGGGAAATTATTTATACAAAAAATTAGGGAGATGTGT
>SJYC01114552.1:0-16449 GCA_006408675.1 Madoqua kirkii | reverse complement strand
GGACAGTGCCTATCAACTGTGTCCAATGGGGAGGTTGTCCTAGGCCCCATTTATAATCCAAATGGCTGACTTTGATTATTTCTGAACTCATAGATACATTTTCAGTAGGGCACAAAGCCAGGACCCCTCTACTACTGAGTAGATATATCACAAAATAGCAAGAAGCATAAATTTACTCTTTGGAGGGCTTCCTCAGGGCTTTGTAATGTCCTTGCTCCAGAGTCACATGGTGTCAAGAGGGAAAGTTTTTCAATTCCATGTCTTCTCACGTTAAGGAACAATAGCACCATGTAAATGCCCAGAGGCCCCCTCAGCTTGCAAACAGAAGTTTTTAATGCTTTCTGAAATTGCCATTTATATAAACTTCTATTAAAAGAGCACAAGATATCATTCAGCTAAGAGTTAAGTCATACTATAACAAAAAAGAGTAGGAAATTATTTATATAAAAATTAGTGGGTAAATGAAACCAGTAAAGTAATAAATCATGTTCTTGATAAGTGAAGAATTTTCCTATAAATTGATTTAGTAGAGTAGTTATATCTTAAAAAGACATAAAAGTGGGACATTATTTATATAAAAAATTAAGGAATAAATGAAACCAGCAAAGTAATAAATCATATTCTTGATAAATGAAGAATTTGCTTAAGAACTGATTGAGTAGAGCAGTAATATCTTAAAAAGACATAGGAGTGGGAAATTATTTATACAAAAAATTAGGGAATAAATGAAATCAGTAAAGCAATAAGTCATATTCTTGAAAAGTGAAGAATTTTCTTATGAACTGATTTAATAGAGTAGTACTAAAACATAGTAAATATTGTCTCATTACTAATAAAAACTTCAATTTAAATAGGCTATTGAGTCATTTTTTTATCTAGTGACACAGAAAATATTAAAAAAACAGGAATACTTGCTGCCAAGAAGGGGAGTTGTTACAGATACAGTGTAGATAGATATATCACCCAGCAACCCAACAAATTCACAAAAATTTACTTGCTGGTGAATAAGGGGCCTCTTGGGAGATAATTCAAGCTTGTTTGCTCTGTCTGACACATGGACCAGAAAGACTAAGGAGAAATTTATGTGCAGGTTACTCAGAACCATTCTGTGAGTGAAAAAACTCAGTGAGTTGAGTCAGAACCTGTGATAAGGTGGCTGCTAGCTCTACAGATCCATACTCTCAGACAAGGCTGGAGGAGAAACTGATAGGTGGAAAACTTTTCAAAACACTAAGGATTAAGCAGACCTCAGGAGACCCCTCTTTTACTCATTCATTCAACCAAATAAGCATGGTCCACTTTCTTTTATCTACCGTGCATCTTTGACAATTTGAAGGATTTAAAATACTAGGAGGCTCAGAGGTTAAAGCATCTGAGGTGGGAGAAGGCTGCTAGCTCTACAGATCCATACTCTCAGACAAGGCTGGAGGAGAAACTGATAGGTGGAAAACTTTTCAAAACACTAAGGATTAAGCAGACCTCAGGAGACCCCTCTTTTACTCATTCATTCAACCAAATAAGCATGGTCCACTTTCTTTTATCTACCGTGCATCTTTGACAATTTGAAGGATTTAAAATACTAGGAGGCTCAGAGGTTAAAGCATCTGAGGTGGGAGACCGGGTTCAATCCCTGGGTCAGGAAGATCCCCTGGAGAAGGCAATGGCAACCCACTCCAGTATTCTTGCCTGGAGAATCCCATGGATGGAGGAGCCTGGTAGGTTACAGTCCACGGGGTAACAAAGAGTCGGATATGACTGGGATGCCCAGGCATTTAGTTTACCTGGTAGCATTTGCTAAACATCCAAGGGACATTTGTAAGTACTTCAGTTCAGTTCAGTTGCCCAGTCATGTCCCCTCTTTGAAACCCCATGGACTGCAGCATGCTGGGCTTCCTGTCCATCACCAACCTCTTGGAGCCTACTCAAACACGTCCACTGAGTGGGTGATGCCTCCAACCATCTCATCCTCTGTCATCCCCTTCTCCTCCAGCCTTCAATCCTTCCCAGCATCAAGGTCTTTTCCAGTGAGTCAGTTCTTTGCACCAGGTGGCCAAAGTATTGGAGCTTCAGCATCAGTCCTTCCAAAGAATATTCAGGACTGATTTCCTTCAGAATGGACTGCTTGGATCTCCTTGCAGTCCAAGGGACTCTCAAGAGTCGTCTCCAACACCACAGTTCAAAAGCATCAACTCTTCAGCGCTCAGCTTTCTTTATGGTAGCATTTGCTGGACATCCGAGGGGCTTCAGTGAGTACTTCAGTCATAGCAGATATCCTCTTTCAGCAACATAATAGATGATTCCACACGTGGATATCACCAGATGGTCTGTAAGTACTTGGAACTGGGATATTGTGTTGTCTGGATTTTGTCTCTACCCAAAGGTAATGAAGCTTGAGGAAAAAGTGGTTCATGTTTGTAAAAAAATTTACAAAGTGTGAGGAAAATACAGAAAAATAATACAAAATGAAATATTAACAATGGTAACTTTGGGGCTGTAGGTAGAATTATTGGTGTCTTTAATTTGTGCTTCTTTACATTTTAAAATAGCTTTAAAACTTAAAGGAAAGTATGATTATTAGATAATGAAACTGTGATGTCTTTTTAAAATTGGGGCATTTTGAGCTGGAGACATTGAATGATTTATAGAATCAGTGGGGAGTCTATATAATGTAGTGGCTATTTGGAGGTTCTGAGTTACATCACAGAACCATCACTTACTGTCCATTTAACCATAAACAACTTAAAAATTGGACCTCTGTTTCCTTACGTGTAAAATAGGGGTGATTGTAGTGTCTATCACATAGGTATGTTAATTTTCTCCTCTAGCTTCTTGATTTTGGTTATCTTGTGTATGAAAATTATTGGATGAGTTAATTAATACAAAACAGTGGGGAAAGTGTCATACAAGCTATCAAAAGAGAAATTAAAGAATGTCATTGGGGCAACAATTGAAATTAAAGTCTTCTTCACCCAAACTATGTGTTTGGGGGGTTATCATTTTATATATTTTTATCTCTCTTTGTTTTGATCTAAGTTCAGCAAAGACAGGCAGGAATAGCATTAAACTTTATTATCAGGAATCTAATTTATAGACCTGACTTTATTATGTACTATCTGTGTGACCTTGAGAAATTCTTCATCTGTAAAATGAGGGCTAGTTTTGATTCATCATTTCTCTAAAAATCTAGCTATAATTGTTTTAAAAGGTTGCCAGTAATTATCAATTATCTCATCTTCATTATTTAGAGCTAAAAAGAGCTGAGTTAAAAATAAAGGCACTGTGAGAAATGTGATTGTAATGTTAGAATATAATTTGCCTTTAATTGATGAGTTCAATAGAAGGTGAATGCAGTCCATCTGTGGCCTTTCTTTCTTGGTGTTTGGTTCATTCTGTTTCTGAAGAAGAAAGAACTTGCTGGCAGAAAAGTGGAGACTTTGCAGCTGATTCAGAGTTTCTTCTGGATTCCAGCTAGTCACAGCTTTTTTCTACAGCCTTCAATTCACCTAAAGACTTCATTTGACAGGATGTAATTTTTCTAATTTTGTTTTACATATATCTATGTAGATAATTTCATATAATTATATAGATACTATATGTTTATAACTTGATAATAAATCCATGCCATTGAAAAATTCAAACTTAATGAAGGTAAAATTAATAAAAATCATATGCTGCCCATGATCACATCCCATTTACTTTCAAGGTTTAACAGAAACTGACTTTATTTCTCTAGTTTTTTCATTCTCCACAGAACACAATTTGTCAGTTCACTTTACTTCATTTCCATACCACCAACTAAATGTGTCTGACTGTAGAGATGGAGTGCCAAACAGTGAAGAGGAAATAGACCAGGAGTTAGGGGTCCATGACTGGCCTAACACTGTTTCCAGCTACATAGTTCTGAGCATGACATCACTTAGCAAAGTCTTAGTTGACATCTTGACAAACTGGACATCTATGAATCACCGAGTACATCATCAATAAGTCCTCTATGTTGAATAACATTTGAGGAATTTGGGGGATGAGATTGCACTCTTGACCCAGGCTGATCAAGCATAGAGAAGACACTTGAAGTTCTCTTTGAGTATTCTTTGCCCTGTTAAGCTTATCTCTTCAGACCAGAGCAAACCAGGTTACAGGTGAAGAAATAAGATCCCAGAGAGGTTAGTATCATTTATGCAGGCAGAGGAGTGGGTGATTCCTCGAACTGTGACAATACCATTCAGAGGTCTGGAGGTTAAAGACATATTCACCCAAGAACATTGCCGTATTCTTGGTCTGCATCTGAGAACCTTGCAGATACGAGCCATGCTTTTTCAATACCAGCAAACATTTACACAGTTCAGGTCAGTTCAGTTCAGTCGCTCAGTCGTGTCCGACTCTTTGCGACCCCATGAATCGCAGCACGCCAGGCCTCCCTGTCCATCACCAACTCGCAGAGTTCACTCAGGTTCACGTCCATTACTTGAGGCCAGTTTAAATAAATACTTCTCAGCCACGAGTATTCATAAGAACAATTCAGAAGAATCACCCAGAGAGCTGATTAAACACAGAATCCTGGGTAATCATCCGGAGATTCTGATTTTGTGATCTGGAGTGGGGCCAAGAATTTACATTTCCTGGGTTGGGAAGATCCCATGGAGGAGGGCACAGTGCTCCACTCCAGTATTCTTGCCAGGAGAATCCCATGGACAGAAGAGCCTGGTGGGAGACAGACACGACCAAAGTGTCTTAGTACACACACACCTTTGAAAAACAGAGTTTAAACTACATATTACAGGGAAACCAAAAAGAGCAAAGATAAAAGTAAAAATTTATGCCATGTGTAAATCAAATTACTCTCTCTGTCTGTGCTTACACCCATAAAGAGAGTAATTTTCTTCACCTACAACCCAACTCAAATACAAATGAGACAAGACAGGAGCAAATTTACCATATTTTTACTAGTATGGAAAAATAAAATGGATCCTTTGGTGGGAGAAAAACACTAGAAAGGGATTCTGCCTGCTCTCCTTATGTCCTTTGGTCTGAATTATTTATAATTCTCTATTAAAGGAGATGAGTTTCATATTGCCACAATTATCACCCCTCTGTGAATATGGAGATATTAGTTTGAGCAAATAAAAAAATTAAATAAACATGCCATAAATGCATTAATCTTTTAGAAAATACTTTCAATGTAAAGCAACTTGCCTTATTTTGTAAGAAAGAAGTATGTCGTTCTACTTGTAAAGTAAAATCACTCAGTCGTATCCAACTCTTTGTGACCCCATGGGCTGTAGCCTACCAGGCTCCTCTGTCCATGGGATTTTCCAGGCAAGAGTACTAGAGTGGGGTGCCATTGCCTTCTCCGAGTGATTACTTTCTCTCACCTAATATTCGGGGAGAGATGGAAAGCATACATGTTCATATACTTGATGAGGCTATAGAAGATTGGTTTAATTTTCAGTTATATCACATTTGTCTTGGCTCAAACCCAAACTCAGAAACCTAGGCATTGCTTCTAACTCAATGTCTTATGGTTCCTTGATTTAGAAACTGTTTGGTCATCAGAGACATGTAACAGTGGTAATCAGAAAACACCAAATGAATTATAGTTCATCATGGAAACATTTGAGGAAAGAAAAAGGGGGCTGATCAAATTTTCCTGTAAACATGTTATCATCAGCACAGTCTAAAGTTTTTTCCAGCAGGAGAATCATTTTATGGAATTCTTCTAGTGATAGGGCCATGGCTATTTGGGATTGCTGCTGTGGCCCAGTGGTAAGGAATCCACCTGCCAACACAGGAGACACGTGAGATGCGGATTCGATCCCTGGGTCAGGAAGATCCCCTGGGGGAGGAAATGGCATTGCACTCCAGTATACTTGCCTGGAGAATTCCATGGACAGAAGAGCCTGGTGGGCTACAGTCCATGGGGTCACTGAGCAACTGAGCACAAACCGCAAACAGAGCTATGACTTTTCAGTTTATAGAGGATGGCTCCCTGGGAAATGTCACCTAAGCTATGTAAATGTCTGAGTATAAATGGAGACAGTGGGACTTCCCTGGGAAGGAATTAAGAGTCCGCCTTGCAAAGCAAGGGATGCAGGTTCCAACCCTGGTCTGGGAATTAAGATCCTCCATGCCATGGAGCAATTAAGCCTGTGGGCTACAACTACTGAGCCCACGGGCCACAACTAGAGAGTCTGTGCATCACAATGAAAGATCCCACACCAATAGAAGATCCCGCATGATGCAAAGACCTGACACAGCCAAAATAATAAATAAATAACTTAAAAAGATAGATAAATGGAGACATTGTATGACCTTTTAAATGCTTTTCTGTAAGTGATAGGACAGCAAACATTGCTTAGAGAGGTTTATGCTAATCTTCAAGTGGAGAAGCAAGAAAGGACCTGGGAGCTGCAATAGAGTCCTTGATTTCTCCCTGATCTACCTGTGCTCCTTAATGATTATGCGCTGGAAATAATTAGTAATTCTCGATTCTCGGCAGGGTTTCTAACTAGTGGATATCTGAATGAACTGTCCAGTCCTTTCAGTTAGATCAAATTGGCACTGTGGCAGAGTTGTCTTTTGGACCCATCAATCAAAATCACAGACAATATTGGTAAGAAGAAATGATGAGATGTGTTATGGACTCAATGTTTGTGTCTCCTCTCCCCCTCAAAAAAAAGCACATATTTTTGGGGCTCCAAAGTCACTGCAGATGGTGATTGCAGCCATGAAATTAAAAGACGCTTACTCCTTGGAAGAAAAGTTATGACCAAACTAGATAGTATATTCAAAAGCAGAGACATTACTTTGCTGACTAAGGTCCGTCTAGTCAAGGCTATGGTTTTTCTGGTAGTCATGTATGGATGTGAGAGTTGGACTGTGAAGAAGGCTGAGCACTGAAGAATTGATGCTTTTGAACTGTGGTGTTGGAGAAGACTCTTGAGAGTCCCTTGGACTGCAAGGAGATCCAACCAATCCGTTCTGAAGGAGATCAGCCCTGGGATTTCTTTGAAAGGAATGATGCTAAAGCTGAAACTGCAGTACTTTGGCCACCTCATGTGAAGAGTTGACTCACTGGAAAAGACTCTGATCTTGGGAGAGATTGGGGGCAGGAGGAGAAGGGAACGACAGAGGATGAGATGGCTGGATGGCATCACTGACTGGATGTGAGTCTGAGTGAACTCCAGGAGTTGGTGATGGACAGGGAGGGCTGGCATGCTGCAATTCATGGGGTCGCAAAGAGTCAGACACGACTGAGCAACTGAACTGAACTGAGCTCTTAATGTAGTAGTGTTAGGATACGGGGCATCTGAAAATACATTAAGATGAGGTTGTGAGGGAGATGCTCCCATAATGGGGTTAGCAACCTTATAAGAAGTGACTAGAGCTTTCTCCATCATATGAGGACACAGAAAAAAATGTATTCACCAGGTAGAGGGCCCCCACCAAGAATCAAATCTTCTAGCCCCTTGATCTTGGATTTCCCAGCCTCTACATGGTGGCTCAGTGGTAAAGAATCTGCCTGCACTGCAGCAGACCAGGGTTCAGTCCCTGGCTTGGGAAGATCCTCTGGACGAGGGCATGGCAATCCACTCTAGTACTCTTGTCTGAAGAATTCCATGGACAGATGAGCCTGGTGGGCTACAGTCCATAGGGTTGCACAGAGTCAAACATGACTGAAGTGATTAAGCAGTACAGTGAAAGATAAATGTGTATTGTTTAAGCCTCTCAGGCTGGCTATTTTGTTACATAGCCCAAGTGGACTGAGACAGGACATCAAAACATGATGATAACTAGCTGTCAGGATAGCTGTCTACCCATCCCTGGGTTGAAGTAGGAAACACCTTGGGGCAGACTACAGGAGAAAAATCTTTCTCCTGAGATTTGGAGAAAATAGAAAGTGGCAGACAGAAAAGAATTTGACAAAAATTTTATTCATAGCCCCCTTTAAAGGACTTCCCTGGTGGCTCAGACAGTAAAGCGTCTGCCTACATGCAGGAGACCTGGGTTCAGTCTCTGGGTTAGGCAGATCTCTTGGAGAAGGAAATGGCAACCCACTCCAGTATCTTACCTGGAAAATCCCATGGATGGAGGAGTCTGGTAGGCTACAGTCCATGGGGTCGCAAAGAGCTGGACACTACTGAGTGACTTCACTTTGCTTTCCTTTTCCCTTTAAAACACGTCTTCTAAGAAATGTGGCAATTAGAAAACAAAACAAAACAAAAAGGCAGTAAGATCATTTTCCCCCGTTATTGAGGAGCCTAGTAATTTAAGAGCAACCTGGAAAGATGTTATATTCACTTACTCACTTACCATGTGAAGTCAACTGATCGATCAAATTCTAAACAGATAGTAGGAGGCCAAGACTAGATGGCTGCAGAATTCCAAGTATATTCTGTAAAAATGAGGCCACTTGTGTGAGGCCACTTCTGCCAGCAGAAAGCTGGCAAATCACAACTGGTACAACGTAATGATGGATACTGGAGAATAGAAAAAAAAAAAATGTGTTCGTCGACTGATCTCCAAATGGCTAAGAATTTTTGTGAGCAGGTATCTCCAGATGGTATGACGACTGACCTCCTCCATTTGATGAAGGTGAAAGATTGACCAATTTACTCTGAAAAAGGTAACTGATAGATCTTCTTTTCAACCCATGAATTAAATACTCTTTCTGAAGTGATAAGCTCGGCCTGTGTGTATTGGGAAAATGTAATTAAAAATAAAATCTCCTGTTAAACCAAAAAATCTCTCCAGTGATAGAAGAGAAAGTAAACTATTTTATTATTAAATAAGCATTAATCCAGAACATGATATGTGTTACATGCAATTCACTACAGAGATTTCAATGACAGAGGTAAATCTCACTCTCTCATATAGCCAAGCAGATACAACTTATTTTAGACACATTCACAAGATGAAGATACCTAGTCCTCAAGAGGACTTGACAACACCATTTGTTACACATAGTTCATTGTATATCACTTGTTAATTAGGGTGGCCATCTGGGTTAGGGTTTGCTAATTGACTTTATCCAAAATAAATAAATGGAAGTGAAAGTCATTCAGCCATGTCCAATTCTTTGCGACCCCATGGACTGCAGCCTGCCAGGCTCTTCAGTCCATGGAATTCTCTAGGCAGTTCTACTAGAGTGGGAAGCTGTTCCCTTCTCCAGGGTATCTTACCAACCCAGGAATCAAACCAGGGTCTCCTGCACTGCAGGCAGATTCTTTACCAGCTGAACCACCAGGGAAGCCCTAAAATAAATAAGTTTAATTTTTATATTTTTATGACAAAGTTTCAGATTATTTGGACTCTTACCCTCCCACAGAAAAATCAATCAGGTTTTTTTTTTTTTTTTTAATTAGGAAATGTCAAAACTGAGGGAGAGCATGTAGTCAATTTTAGTTGCTCAAAAGCCTCTTGAGAGTGTAGAAATAAATTGGAGGTTCTGGAGAGCTGTATAATTAATTGTTACCAGAGGTTTTGTTTACTCTCCAAAAAGTGTGCTCTTTTGACTGTTCACTTTTCTGTACCAATTCCAAATATTGTCTTAGTTGTTTGTTTGTTTTGTTTTGATAGCTGGCCATTTTATCTACAAGATGGGCTGACTCTAAGATTATCACATTTGGTGGACCACAGCTGACAGCAGACGCCCTAAATATTTTACCTCACTGGCACTATTCCCACTTGTCTAGTGAGATTTAGGCTCCTGCGAAGCAAAGTGTTGTATCAGAAGCAAAATATCCTTTTTGTTCTCTAGTTTCTGCCACTACTGGCAAATCATCTGCATTTTCATTAATTATACCTCTCTTGGGTGAGACAAATTCCTCTACTGTTCTTTTTTTCCTTAATAATGAGAAAAGCATGCTAGAAGAATTGTGAAACTCTTGAAGAATCCTTTGATGTAAGTATCAGACACCATAAGTAAAAGCAATCAAGAATTTAGACTCATCTGCTAGAGGAAGAGAAAAAAATTGAGAGATAGAAAAAAGAGATAAAGAAAATGCATAACATAGGTCAATCACAGAGATATAACTTTGCAGATAAATGTACTAAAGTCAGAAATCAGAACAGTTGCAGGGTTAGGAGCTTCAGGGATTAGTGGCTAAATTCTTGACAAATCTATAAAATGACCATGGTTATCACATTTACCTCTTTCATTACTGGCACTATGGGAGTGTTAAGGGAGACTAGTCCCTTGCCATAACCTGTGTCCCCCCAAATTCATGAGGGTTGAAATCTAACCCTCATATGATGATATTTGGAGGTGGGGCCCTTTGGGAGGGGTTTAGGGCATGAGAGTGGAGTCCCCAAGAGTGGGATTAGGACTCTTATAAGAGATACTCAACCAGCCTTTATTTCTACTGCTTTGTGAAGTGACAGCAAAAAGACCACTGTCTGCAATCCAGGAAGTGGGTTCTTACCAGACACCTAATCTGATAAAACACCAAGCCCCCCTGAGCTTGGACTTCCCAGCCTCCAGAACTGTGTGGAATAAATTTCTGTTATTTGGAGGATACCTACTCTATGATAATCTGCTATAGCACCCTGAATGGGCTAAAACATCCTTTCAAAAATGATTCCTTATTTTTCTAATTATGTTATAACTGATTTTACCCCTTTTAACTGAGCGCTTGACAAAAGATATTATTTTACGCAGGGCCATGGATTACCTCTCTGGTAAATTTATTACTGATTCTGTTGTGCTCAGTTGTGTCCAACTCTTTGTGACTCCATAAACTGTAGCCCACCAGGCTCCTCCATCCATGGGATTCTCTAGGCAAGAATACTGGAGTGGGTAGCCATTCCCTCCTCCAGATCTTCCCAGCCGAGGGATCCCACTTGAATCTCCTGAGGCTCCTACATTAGTAGGCGGATTTTTTACCACTGAGCCACCTGGGGAGCCTTTGATTCTATTATCTTGAATTAAACCAGCATCATGGCTTCACAGGCAGCTCAGTGGTAAAGAATCTGCCTGCCAAGCAGGAGACACCACATTGATCCCTGGGTTGGGAAGATCCCCTGGAGAAGGAAAAGGCAACCTACTCAGTATTCTTGTCTGGGAAATCCCATGGATAGAGGCCTGGAAAAGAGTTAGACTCAAAGCAAAGTCACTCACTTCACTTCGTGTGAGCGAAAAGAGTTGTGTCCGACTCTTTTGGTGTCGCAAAAGACACCATACAGTCTACCATAGACTGTAGCCTGCCACACTCCTCCGTCCATGGGATTTTCCAGGCAAGAATACTGGAGTGGGTTGCCATTTCCTTCTTCACGGGATCTTCTCAACCCAGGGATCAAACCCAGATCTCCCCGCATTGTAGGCAGATGCTTTTAACATCTAAGCCACCAGGGAAGTCCCTAAACACCAGCAGGAGCATTATTTCCAAGGGCTCAAAGTGGTGTATCAATTTGTTTCAGCTCAGATTACCTTTCTAGTGTAAGACTGCCATTGTTTCCTACACTCTATTTTTTTTTTTCATAAAGTAAAGTAACTAGTTCAGGGCATCTTTTCCAAGGTGCTCCACAGGCTCCACAGACATCTCATCTAGAGTATAGAATATGCATGTGTGTGTGCTAAGTCACTTCAGTTGTGTCCAACTCTTTATGACACCATGGACTGTAGTCCACCAGGCTTCTCTGTCCATGAGATTCTCCAAGCAAGAATAATGGAGTGGGTCACCATGCCCTCCTACAGGGGATCTTCCTGACCCAGGGATGGAACCCATGTCTCTTACATCTGCATCGGCAGGCAGGTTCTTTACACTAGTGCCACTTGGGAAGCCCATGCAGAATATGGCAGGCTTTAACTGCACAGCGTGTCTCTCCTCAACAGGAGAATCAGGAGAAAGTGGGAGCACAAGTTCCTAATAAGAGGTTCTGCCTGAATGATGGAGGGAAACGAACAAGTAGAGAGCTGATCCCAAATACCAAAAATCTGTATTGATCTGAAATCAGACAGAAAGGATAAAGTTCCCAAGGAAATGGCAGAACAAGTAGAAACAGTATCTATCTGAAATGGCAAAAGTTATTGACACATGGTTCACTGATTTCCACTAAGATTCCCCTCAACTGAGTCATTTTGCCAAGTGTTTTCATAGAGTTCTGTCCTCTGAGACTCATCTGATTCTCTTGTCCCTGCAATTTTTGTTCCCCCAGGTCTTGTCTTACAGCCTCTCTCTGCCATCCTGGCATCTCGCAATAAGAACATCACCTCCATTTTACCTTTCAACCCCTTCCCTGTCCAGGGTAGGGGTTGTTTCCTTTCAGTAAACAGCTCTAACTGAGCCCCTATCAGTGCAGTTTTAAATATATTATTTTCTTCTTTATATTTCCCTAGCTTGTTCCCAAAACTAAGAAGTTACTATTAAAACTTGAGTAATACTCTGTTCTTGCCATCTGTGGTCTTTTCCCTAATTTGAGATTGGATAGTCAGCAAGAGAGCTGAGACAAATGTGTTTAGAATCACAGGGCATTTTGATCTGCCCCTGGGTCCATGTCAATACATTTCAAGAAAGCCTTAGTGAAACACTGCTGGAAAATCAATGGAGTATTCAACTATCTTCTAAGCACAATGCTGCTCCTTCTTCAGTTCACCTTTAGCAAAAAGTCTTCAGGTACAGATATCAGCAACCCTCTTTCAGGTCTCTAATGTCCTTAGATTATTCACAGTTGTGGGAGGGGAGTGAATAGTCAGCTTCACTTGGCTACTTTATCCCTTGTCGTGTGATCTTCCTTCTGACCCCAGACAAGCTTGCTCCATGAAAGAAGAAGAGTCTGCTGGTTATATAATTCTGTGTAGCTGTTGCATAATTCCACCCTGTAGATAGTGCATACTCCCGCGTGGGGTGCAGAAAGCTGAAAACTTGCTGCAGAGTGCTTCTGCAAACATCTGGGGCATACAGGGAAAGAATCTTTACATGAAAAATATCTATTAGCAAGAAAAGCATATGACTATCTGGGAGCCCTGAGTAGCTTATCAGTGGCATCAACTTTTCTGGTGGTCCAAAATAGGAATAAAGAGCTTGTTTTTCTCCCTTTGGGACAGAAAGAACTCTCTAGCTCTATCTCTGTCCCTATAGTCAGTTCAGTTCAGTAGTTCAGTCATGTCCAAATCTTTGCGACCCCATGGACTGCAGCACACCAGGCTTCCCTGTCCATCACCAACTCCCAGAGCCTACAAAACTCATGTCCATCGCATCAGTGATGCCATCCAACCATCTCATCCTCTGTCGTCCCTTTCTCCTATCTCCTTCAATCTTTCCCAGCATCAAGGTCTTTTCAAATGACTCAGCTCTCTCCATCAAGTGGCCAAAGTATGGGAGTTTCAGCTTCAGCACCAGTCCTCCCAACGAATATTCAGGATTGATTTCCTTTATGATAGACTGTTGGATCTCCTTGCAGTCCAAGGGACTCTCAAGTCATCTCCAACACCACATTTCAAAAGTATCAATTCTTGAGTGCTCAGCTTTCTTGATAGTCCAGCTCTCACATACATACCTGACTACTGGAAAAACCATAACTTTGACTAGACGGACCTTTGTCAGCAAAGTAATGTCTCTGCTTTTTAATATGCTATCTAGGTTGGTCACAGTTTTTCTTCCTAGGATAAACGTCTTTTAATTTCATGGCTGCAGTCACTATCTGCAGTGATTTTGGAGCCCCCCAAAATAAAGTCAGCCACTGTTTCCACTGTTTCCCTATCTATTTGCCCTGAAGGGATGGGACCAGATGACATGATCTTAGTTTTCTGAATATTACTTTAAGTAACTTTTTCATTCTCCTCTTTCACTTTCATCAAGAGGCTCTTTAGTTCCTGTTTGCTTTCTGCCATAAGGGTGGTGTCATCTGCATATCTGAGGTTATTGATATTTCTTGCAGCAGTCTTGATTACAGCTTGTGCTTTATCCAGCCTGACATTTCACATGATGTACTCTGTGTATAAGTTAAATAAGCAGGGTGACAATATACAGCTTTGATGCATTCCTTTCCCAATTTGGAACCAATCTGTTGTTTCACATCCAGTTCTAACTGTTGCTTCCTGACCTGCATACAGATTTCTCAGGAAGCAGGTCAGGTGGTCTGGTAATCCCATTTCTTAAAGAATTTTCAGTTTGTTGTGATCCACATAGTCAAAGCCTTTGGCAAAGTCCATAAAGCAGAAGTAGATGTTTTTCTGGAATTCTCTTGCTCTTTCAAAATCCAACGGATGTTGACAATTTGATCTCTGGTTCCTCTGCCTTTTCTAAATCCAGCTTAAACATCTAGAAGTTCATGGTTTATATACTGTTGAAGCCCAGCTTGGAGAATTTTGAGAATTATTTGCTAGTGGGTGAGAGGAATGCAATTGTTCGGTAGTTTGACCATTCCTTGGCATTGCCTTTCTTTGGGATTGGAATGAAAACTGACCTTTTCTAGTCCTGTGTCCACTGCTGAGTTTTCCAAATTTGCTAGCATATTGAGTGAAGCACTTTCACAGCATCATCTTTTAGGATTTGAAATAGTTCAACTGGGATTCCATCACCTCCGCTAGCTTTGTTCATAGTGATGCTTCCTAAGGCCCATTTGACTTCACATTCCAGGATGTCTGGCTCTAGATGAGTGATCACACTATCGTGGTTATCTGGGTCATGAATATCTTTTTTGTATAGTTCTTCTGTGTATTCTTGCCACCTCTTAATATCTTCTGCTTCTGTTAGGTCCACACCATTTCTGTCCTTTATTGTGCTCATCTTTGCATGAAATGTTCACTTGGTATCTCTAATTTTCTTGAAGAGATCTCTAATCTTTCCCATTCTATTGTTTTCCTTTATTTCTTTGCATTGATCACTGATGAAGGCTTTCTTATCCCTCCTGCTATCCTTGGAACTCTGCATTCAGATGGGTATATCTTTCCTTTTTTCTTTGCCTTTCCCTTCTCTTCTTTTCATAGCTATTTGTACGGCCTCATCAGAAAAACCATTTTGCCTTTTTGCATTTCTTTTTTGGGGGGATGGTCTTAATCACTGCCTCCTGTACAATGTCACGAATCTCTATCCATAGTTCTTCAGGCACTCTATCAGATCTAATCCCTTGAATCTATTTGTCACTTCCACTGTATAATCTGTCTCTACATCTATATATATAAATTGGTTTCTCTCCCATGTTGTTGTTCATCAACTTGATGTTTCATTTGTTTGTCTTTTTCCAAGTAATGACTGCAGCTGCTATTTATCCTGTTGCCTTTCATATGGCAGATGATCTTTTATCAACGTTCTTAATTATTTCCTGATCAAGTCACTTTGTCATGCCTGCTTCTCTAGCTATAGGATGTGTGACTGTGTGATGAAAACTCCTGGGCTGATACATGAAGGAGACATAGAGCTGGATCCTAGTCCTCCAACCAAGCAAGGAGTTGTTATGGTTAAAGGAATGATGCTGAAGTTGAAGCTCCATTATTTTGACCACCTGATGTGAACAGCTGACTCATTGGAAAAGACCCTGATACTGGGAAATATTGAAGGCAAGAGAAGAGGCCAACAGAGGATGAGATGCTTGGATGGCATCACCAATTCAATGGACATAAACTTGGGCAAACTCCAGGAGATGGTGAGGGACAGGGAAACCTGGCATCTGCAGCCCATGGGGTTATGAAAACTCGGACACAACTTGGCAACTGAACAACAGGGAACTAAGGTCCCACATGCCAACTAAGCTCACTTACAGTAACTACTAAGCCCATATGCCACAATTAAAGAAGCCAGTGTGTCACAATGAAAGACCTCGCATGATGCAAGGAACATCCCATGTGCTGCAACTAAGACCTGATACGGCCAAATAAGTAAATATTTTAAAAATCAAAAGAGCAGAGAACTAGAAGGGAAGCTTAATTATCCAAGGTCTCTGATTCTGTTTTTGTGTAGCCCTAAGTTGTTCAGGTCACCTACTCAATTCAAGACCTGTGGAACTCATCCCATTTTCCTTACCAGAATTGTTGAAGAAATATAATCAGAACTAAAATCTTTTGCCAAACCAGATAACCTCTTTAAAATGCTAGAAAGGAAATAAAAGTTTTATTATAGAAAAAGTTTAAACCAGAATATTATTGAGTCACAGGTAATTCACTAAAGATGCTGCAAAAACTGGAAGAAATTTCAGCCTTTTATGTAGCTGAGTAGATAGGATCCATGACAGAGATGTTCTCAAAATGAACAACATCTAATCCTCAGGTAGGAGGACTTGACAACACCTCTTGTCACACAGTTCATTATACTCTCTCAGAAACTGGGGTGGCCACCTGGGTTAAATAATTATCAATAGTTTTATCCAGTGGAAGTAGCAGCTTTTTATTCCTTCATGATAGTGCTACACACCAGTGTTCTTGGCCTAGTTCAGTTCAGTCACTCACTCGTGTCCGACTCTTTGTGACCCCATTGACCACAGCACACCAGGCCTCTCTGTCCATCACCAACTACT
>SJYC01114549.1:0-16810 GCA_006408675.1 Madoqua kirkii | reverse complement strand
TACATATATATTTATATATATATATGTATAAAGGGATATATTATGAATAAAATTTTAAACAGATATGCCCAAATGTAGTAGATTAGACATTTTTCACTGATTAGGTAGAATAGTTGCAGACATGCTCAATTTCTTGGATTCAGAGTTTGGGGTTGACCTACCTATCCACTGCTATTGCAACTAAAGTAAAGACAGAAGCCGCAACGGATATTCCCTGGACCAAGCCACTGATCTTGCACATTGTACTTCCAAAAGGCCATCCTGAAAGGGAAATGGAACAGTTAGTCTTTGGAGAGATCATACATGTATGTTTTAATTTCACTGAAATTTTGAAGAGAAAGACATGAAATTAGATGCAATTGTTTCCTAAAATATCCAGGGAACAATCAATGTTTCCCATTATTTTCATTAATATATTCAGAGCTTTGTTTTTCAGTATATTAATAATGTCAAAGCTTATACAGTAGTTTCAACATTCTATATGTGCTAATAAATATTTTGCATCTATTAACATATCTAATCTCCACGACAAGCTTGGAAGCTTTATTATTCACCTCATTTAAATCTTTTGGATGTGCTTTTATATGTTTGAAGGTATTGGCAAGAAACTTCACTCTCCTGGAAGAAAATCTGAGAATACATTATTGATAGCTATACTCAAAACATTAAACAAATCAAAATATGATGCTCTTATTAAATCCAGGAAAACAGAAAACATTTTATAAGAGAAAAGGTTGCTATCATAGTACTCTACATGGTTCAGCAGGGGTAAGGTACATATAATAATAGGAATGTATACCCTAAATATTGATTTAACAAAAAAACAATGATATGCTCATACTGAGAGAATGAGGGAGGTAAAAAATGAATGTATATTTGTGGCTCTGCATCAATGTGTCTGTTGGCATTTATGCCAAATTTCAACCAGTCATGTAGTTTTTCCAATTTCACATTCAGACAGTTCTATGGATTTATATTCTTTTGTCCTTGTGCAGTCAGTTCAGTGGAGTTTGGTGAGGGAAGCTATCTCTTGGGGTAGAAGAGGATAATGAGAACTAAATTGCATCTTCTGCAGTTGGATAATATATTAGAATAAAACATGTTATTCAGAAATATTATAGTAATTACCAAAAATAAATACAAACATGCTGAATGTGGCTGCCTCCGGGGAATAGGAGTCAGGGGTAGGGAAGAGTACTGTATATGAAAAAAACTTAACTAGTAATTTAATTATAGATATTTATGGGGGACATATTGAGATCATTTCTTAAGTTTACTGAGACAACAATTTTTATCAATTCTTTTTGTCTAGTACAACTTAAAAATGTACATATTAATAAATATTGCTTTTCAGTGACAAGTGTCATGGAAGCACAGAATTTATGTAGTATATTATGATAGAATAGCCACCGTAAACATTCCCTGACTCCCACTTCAGAGAAAGGAAAGAAACAAAAAAAAATTCTTAAGAGAAATCTCCCATTTTTCAGTAAACCTATGTTGAATGCCATGATGGAAAAGAACTGTGATATGGCTTTTGTTATTGTTGTTTAGTCACTCAGTTGTGTCTGACTGAACAGCAGTAGCAACAGACCACACCGCAGTTCTCTCCCTTTTATGCCATTCAACATCAGTTTACCTTCCGGGCAAGATTACTGGAGTGGGTTGCCATTTTCTCCTTCAGGGACTCTTTCTGACCCAGGGACTGAACCCACATCTCTGCATCTCCTGCATTGCAGGCAAATTCTTTACTCCTGAGCCACCACAGTAGCCCCATGATAGAGCCTGTTTGATCTAAATACTTTTTATATTTTCTTATACAGATTTGCAATATGAATATCTTGAGTGCTATTCATTAGTTAATACAACAAATATTTATTAATCAGGTACTATGTACCAAAACTCTACCAGGAGACATAGACACGCCGTTCCTATACTTCTGGGGTGTATAATGTGATGTTTTGTGCTTGGTTGTTCAATCGTGTCGGACTCTTCACAACCCCATGGACTGCAGCCCTCCAGGCTCTTCTGTCCATGGAGATTTTCCAGACAAGAAAACTAGAGTGGGTTGCCATGTTCTACTGCAGGGGAATCTTCCCAACCCAGGGATTGATTACAGGTGGATTCTTTACCAGCTGAGCCACAGGGAGGGACATAAAGTTGTGTTAGGAAGTGGTAATATGGACCCAGAAGTCCTCTAGGGTAGCACCCGGACCATTGTTTATGTTGCACATGTAAATACTACTCCATGAATGGAACTATCACTTTGTGACATATCATTGGTCCTGCTGCTTGCCTTCCATTAAAAACTGTTGAAAACCTCACAACCACCAGGGAAGCCCAGTTAAACACAAAAGGTCTATTTACGTTATATTGAAGACATCATGTTAATGGAAACCACACTTAGCAGTTCTTTGAGTTTTACGATCCATAAGAGTCTCAATAACATTCATACCATACTATATGTGCTCAGAACTGCCAAGGAAATTCAAAGTCTTCAGTAAGAAGTGTCATCATTCACGGATGACCTTCAGTGAACTCTGTAAAACTCAGCCTCCACATCTCATCTCTGTCACTTGCTTTACTTTTCCCCATAATTCTTTTTATTCTCTGTTTGTATAGCTTTTTGTTTGTTGTTTTTTTATCCTCCTTTATAATGTAAGCCTCATGAGGACAGCTACTTGGAGAAGTTCTTGGAACTCCATAAATGTTTGAAGTGAATGGATGACCGTACCATGGCTACAGGGACATGGGACAAATATTTTCTCATATTATCTTTGAGCTGTACACAAATCAACATAAGTGAAGTCACTCAGTCGTTTCCAACTGTTTGTGAGCCCCATAGACTGTAGCCCACCAGGCTCCTCCATCCATGGGATTTTCTGGGCAAGAAAACTGGAGTGGATCAACATACCTGCTATAATATTGTCCAGCAGTGTGATAGGCATGCAGAATATACCAACTAGTAGATCACTTATGGCCAGGTTCAAGATGAAGAGATTAGTGACTGTGTGCATATGTTTGTTCCACATTACAATGAAGCAAACCACTGTATTTCCCACCATGCATAGGAAGAAGATCAAAAAGTAGGAAATGATGAAAATCGCTGCCACTTGAGGCTGATGAAGATAGTAGTTCACATAGGTGATATTGATATCTGAGTACAGATCACGTGCTGTGTCATTACTCCAAATGGAATGCCAGCTTTCTGTAGAGTTTGAATCCCATTCCTCACTCATGATGGACCTGAGCAAAGAAGAGGCAGAAAAGAAAAACATGATTAAAAGTCAAGAGAATATAAGCTTAAGAGAGCTTTAGAGATATGCTTTTAAAATTCCATGGAATTTTGACAGACTTTCTATAAGGACCCCTGGGCTCTTGGATGGCTCAGTGGTAAAGAATCCACCTACCAATACAGAAGATGCAGGAGATGTGGGTTTGATCCTTGGGTCAGGAAGATCTTCTGGAGAAGGAAATGGCAACCCACTCTAGTATTCTAGCCTGGTGGGCTGCAGTCCATGGGGTTGCAAGGAATCAGACACAACTGAGCAAATACACACACACACAACGACCCATAAGTTTTGCTTAAAAGGGCTTCCCTGGTGGCTCAGATGGTAAAGAATCTGCCTGCCGTGCAGGAAACCCAGGTTTGATCTCTGGGTCAAGAAGATCCCCTGCAGAAAGGGAATGGTTACACATTCCAATAATATAAATGAGTTATAAATCAGACATTCAAATTATTAGGATTCTAATCAAGAACATTTGAAAATTCCACTTTGTGCTATAAGCAAAAGTTGTTATTATGTCATATTTCCTTGATATATTCTATATTATTAATTTCTTTACCATACTTTCTATCCACTTGCAAAATTTCAAGGGAAATTTCTGCAAAACCTCTTTCTCTTGCCCTCAAATGTCATAGCCCGTCAAAATCTACTTGTTCTAACATGCCTTGAGCTTTCCTGATATTTGAATGAGATGAAATGTATACATCTTCAAAAGTTGCATTGACAAGAGCTTACTGTATTTTCCTTATTCTGTTTGACTTAGTTAATTGGATATTCTTTTTATATACTTCTGTATGTAGACATAGCCACAAAACTGGATTTCTTAAAATAGGTGTGGGTTACTTATCTTGGTTTCACATAGCATAATTCAATTCACATAGTATTTATTCAATAAATATTTATTTAAAATCTATATATCTTAAGAAAGACAAAAATCAATGGGTGTCAGAGGTCCCGGGTAACACTCCAAAGTTTGATGGTTTATTAGAAAGCCTCAGCATATTGTGTGTGTGTGCTAAGTCACTGAATGGTGTCTGACTTTTTGCGACTCTATGGACTGTAGCCTGCCAGGCTCCCTTTTTCCATGGATTTTCCAGGCAAGAATATTGGATAAGGTTGCCTTTTCCTATACCAGGGGATCTTCAAAACCCAGGGATCGAACCCACATTTCCTTCATTGCAAGTGGATTCTTTACCACTGGGCCTCGTGGGAAGATCAGCATACAGTGTATTCACAGCTAGTTTTATTATAGTAAAGGGATCCCAAGCAAAATCAGCAAATAGAAAGGCACATGGAGTAATATCTGCAGGAAACCAGGCATAAGGTTCCATGAGTCCTAGCCTGGTGGAGTCTCACAGGACATGCTTCATTCCTTCCGTGACAAGTTTGACAACAAGTGTTAAAGTTGTCTAGGAGGAAAGCTTGTTACTCAATTCCAAGGTTTTTAGAGAGCAATCATATGGGCAACTTTTTTTCAGTATGTGTCAAAATTCTGAGCTCCCAGATGGAAGTTAAATGTGCAGCATGAACTATGTGATTGTATAAACAAACTAGGCCCAGTGACCCACTCTACCATTTAAGGAAACCTTGTGTCAAGATAGGAAGCTGTTTCAAATTTGTTTAAATTCCCAGACTCTAATCCAGCTTGCAAGCTGGACCCTTCTAAAGATAGCAGACTCAGGCCTACTTGTTAACTCTTTTCTGCATGCCTTGAAAATTGGATAGAATGTTATATGTGTCCTTAAGTGAAAATCAACTTGACAGTGGACATATATGATGGAGCTCCCGTATTTGTGTTTTTAGGAGTAGTGGAATTGTTGAGGACAAATCCAAATGTCTTTACAGGTAGTCAGACGCCCAGTTTGCAGAAGACTGAGCCATTTAGTGACCTCATTATCACTTAGCATTTTTTAGTCTTTTACTATGTACATATTCACATCACAATAGGGGAGCATGTCTATTTTTGTCAGTGCTACATAAGATTAATATATGTGTTACTTACTTCTGATACTTGACTTTGGATAGTTTTTGTATTTTAGGTACATGGAAGGGTAAACAAGTGTTTTACTAATATAAAATAACTCAAGGAAGATAATTTTTCTCCAACAGCTCCCATTATTTTGCCATTTAATTCTTCCCTTTCCTCAAATTTTTAAAATTCATCTTTGCTTTTCTGTATTTCATATTCCTAAAGTTAGATAAAAACCGGAAGTGAAAAGCAAAGTGAGCATGGGATCAGGTGAGAGCTTGGAGAAGAGAAAATGAAAGAATTTGAGTAGAACCAACTGGAGGCTGCTATACAAATTCAAGCTGAGAAAGTCTTTGGGGTCCAGAGACACACTGAGAAAACCTACCAGCTTGACAAAAATCATTTTAGTTAAAGTTTCCAAAAGAAAAGCTTTCACACAAATATTTAAAGACATTTTATCCTAAGGCAAGTAAGCGCTTTAAATACAAATGAGAAAGACATGAGAAAAATGTAGGAAGCTAAGAGTTACTAATAAAAAACATTTTTCTGTGGATTCAATTAGAGCTGGCAAACATACGGGTAGAATATATCATAAAATGTTATGCTTTATATTTACACATTCTTTTTTCTTATAACCAGGCTGAAAGCAACTGCGTGTGTCCAAAGCACATATGCATCCAGGATGTATCTGTTGAGATTAGAGGGTTAGGAGGATTAATATGGAACCTTCCAGTGTATTATATTAAATGCCATGACAGTCATTTAAGATGGAAGAGTCTATTTTACTCTTATTCCAATAGATTTTTTTTTTAATTTGGATACCTCTGGTCTTAGTTGTGGCATGAGGGATGTTTAGATGCTGCTGCTCATGGACTCCATAGTAGTGATGTGTGGATTTAGCTGTTCTAAGCCTTGTGCGATCTTAGTTCCTGATGAACCAGGGTACAAACCCACGTCCCCAGCATTGCAAGGCATATTCTCAACCAGGGAAGTCCCCCATTAGATTTTTGATAAACTAAAATCATATTTTGTTTTGGGATCCAACATGGATTTCACTAATCCTATTATTGGTTTTGCTACAATGGTATGATCACTCATCTAGAGCCAGACATTCTTGAATGTGAAGTCAAGTTACGAACAAAGCTAGTGGAGGTGATGGAATTCCAGTTGAGCTATTTCAAATCCTGAAAGATGATGCTGTAAAAGTGCTGCACTCAATATACCAGCAAATTTGGAAAACTCAGCAGTGGCCACAGGACTGGAAAAGACCAGTTTTCATTCCAATCTCAAAGAAAGGCAATGCAAAAGAATGCTCAAACTACTGCACGATTGCACTCATCTCACACACTAGTAAAGTAATGCTCAAAATTCTCCAAGCCATGAATCAGCAATACATGAACCGTAAACTTTCTGATATTCAAGCTGGTTTTAGAAAAGGCAGAGGAACCAGAGATCAAGTTGCCAACACCTGCTGGATCATCAGAAAAGCAAGAGAGTTTCAGAAAAACATCTATTTCTGCTTTATTGACTATGCCAAAGCCTTTGACTGTGTGGATCACAATAAACTGTGGAAAAAATTCTGAAAGAGATGGGAATATCAGACCACCTGACCTGCCTCTTGAGAAACCTATATGCAGGACAGGAAGCAACAGTTAGAATTGGACATGGAACAACAGACTGGTTCCAAGTAGGAAAAGGAGTACATCAAGGCTGTATTGTCACCCTGCTTATTTAATTTATATGCAGAGTACATCATGAGAAATGCTGGACTGGAAGAAATACAAGCTAGAATCAAGATTGCCAGGAGAAATATCAAGAACCTCAGATATGCAGATGACACCACCCTTATGGCAGAAAGTGAAGAGAAACTAAAAAGCCTGTTGATGAAAGTGAAAGATGAGAGTGAAAAAGATGGTTTAAAGCTCAGCATTCAGCAAATGAAGATCATGGCATCTGGTCCCATCACTTCATGGGAAATGATGGGGAAACAGTGGAAACAGTGTCAGACTTTATTTTTCTGGGCTCCCAAATCACTGTAGATGGTGACTGCAGCCATGAAATTAAAAGATGCTTACCTCTTGGAAGGAAAGTTATGACCAACCTAGATAGCATATTCAAAACCAGAGACATTACTTTGTCAACAAAGGTCCGTCTAGTCAAGGCTATGGTTTTTCCAGTAGTCATGTATGGATGTGAGAGTTGAACTGTGAAAAAAGGTGAGCACCAAAGAATTGATGCTTTTGAACTGTGGTGTTGGAGAAGATTCTTGAGAGTCCCTTGGACTGCAAGGAGATCCAACCAGTCCATTCTGAAGGAGATCAGCCCTGGAATTTCTTTGGAAGGAATGATGCTCAAGCTGAAACTCCAATACTTTGGCCACCTCATGTGAAGAGTTGACTCATTGGAAAAGACTCTGACGCTGGAAGGGATTAGGGGCAGAAGGAGAAGGGGATGACAGAGGATGCGATGGCTGGATGGCATCACCGACTCGATGAACATGAGTCTGAGTGAACCCTGGGAGTTGGTGATGGACAAGGAGGCCTTGCGTGCTGCGATTAATGGGGTCACAAAGAGTTGGACATGACTGTGTGACTGAACTGAACTGAACTGAACTGCAAAATAACATGCAAAATGCAATGAAGAGAGTTAAACAAAGAGTCTGTCATTTTAAGTGTTATTTTCTGCTAACATTCAATTATTAAATTTTTGTACATGAGGTCAGAGCTTTGACCTTTAGATTATCCTATAATAATGTGACTTTGGGAACAACATAATCACTCATAGAATTACTATAGTGAAGTGGAGAAAAGTCAGATCCTGATTTATCTCAATGTAATACATCAGGGACAACTGCTCTTTGCTCTTCATGCATCAGGCATTTTTCTTACTGGGCACTTACAAGTTCCATACAGTTGAGTAAAAAGCTTTAAATAAAATGTACCCCTGGTTGAACACCTTCAAAACTAAAATTATTTAAAGTATACTCTGTGAATCATATTCATTTCTAGATGAAATATTATAAGGAGTAAGAAACTTGAGTATATCAGTTTGAGGAAGGCAAATTTACACATACCAATGATTCAGTAGTTTCAAAATGCTTCACTGAAAATGTGTAATGTCTGTTTAATGACAGAAAGTCTAAATGTTACAAATTAGAACATACATGTTAAGTAGATAAATTATAAACATAAGCCATTTTACCAAAAATTAGTCTTATATTCTCTATATCTACACGGGAAAATACCTGATGAACAAAATACTTGGTTGTGAGCTTTCTTTTTCATTCATTCATCTTCAGTTCTGGAGAGAAAAATAGGAATAATAGGATAAACTTCGTGAGTTCCATTTACAATCGTGTTTTGACAATTTATTCAGACTCATCTATAGGAAGAGTCTTCTAGGTCTTCAGGAGAAGAAATGATTCAAAATGTTTTTCTTTTGGAATTGTACTTGCCAAAACACTGACGTAGATAGATTACTCTGGAAGATGGAATGGTTGGATAATATTATTTTTTTACTTATTTATATTTCTCAGCTTTTTTCCTATTTCCAGATTTTTTTATAATCTGGAAAAAATGCTTCCATATCATTATCTAAATTCATTTGTACAGAATAAAACCACTTGACATAGCTTAGTTTCCTCTTATTAGTTCACAATAGTAATAAGTCATATGTTGCTATTGTTTACTTGCTCACTTGTGTTTGACTCTTTTGCAGCCTCATGGACTGTAGCAACAGGCTCTTCTGTCCTCGGGTTCTCTCTAGGTAAGAATACTAGGGTGGTTTGCCATTTCCTATGCCAGGGGATCTTCCTGACCCAGGGATCAAACCCAAACCTCCTGTAAGTCTCCTGCATTTCTGTCTATAAATAGTGTTACTTTCCCCAAAATAATTGTATCTCCCAAATTTCAATTAGGAAAGAATCCATAGAGACTCTAATTTATTAGGTTTAAATATACTATAATACAGTGTTTCACACATAATATAGAAAGAATTATCCATCTGAAAGAAGAGTCTATGTTCTTTATTCTTATATCAAAGACACATTAAATGGACCAAGTTGGCAACTGTCATCCAGCTTGTTTACTTAGACTGTGACACACCAAAGCTGACCATGGCCAGCCCTCTCCATTTTTGTCATCCTTCTCTCTTTGGCCTTTCCCCTATTACATTTATTATTGTTGTTGTTGTTATTAATTTTACTATATTCTTCATATTTTCCTTTTTATTTCTGTGTATTTGTACAAGGACTTAAGGACAGGAGGTGTTGGTATTTACTTCTATCTATTTTGGATTATCTAAAGTCTAATGACTATTATTAAAAGGTATTACAGTTATTAAGCAGCTAATTTAATAATTATGAACTGACTAAATTAAACACAAGCAGTCATGACAACTTAGATTGCTAAAATCATTGACTTGAGACAGAGAAAACAGCAAAAGCAGAAATGCTGTAAAGGCACACGCTTAAAATGGGGCTGAAAAACTGCAAGACACAGAGCAACATGGCCTAATATTTCAATTTTCTTTTTTTTATTCTACTTTACAATACTGTATTGGTTTTGCCATAATCTGACATGAATCAGCCACATGTGTACATGTGCTCCCAATCCTGAAACCCCCTCCCACCTCCTGCCCCGTATCATCTCTCTGGATCATCCTCACACAATAGCCCCAAGCATCCTGTATCCTGTATCGAACATAAACTGGCACTTCATTTCTTACAAGATAGTATACATGGTTCAATGCCATTCTCCCAAATCATCCCACCCTCTCCCTCTCCCACAGAGTCCAAAAGTCCGTTCTATACATCTGTGTCTCTTATATTGTCTCACTTTCGGGGTCATCATTATTGTCTTCTAAATTCCATATATATGTGTCAGTATACTGTATTGGTGTTTTTCTTTCTGGCTTATTTCACTCTGTATAATACACATACAGGGTCATCATTACTATCTTTCTAAATTCCATATATATGTGTCAGTATACTGTATTGGTGTTTTTCTTTCTGGCTTATTTCACTCTGTATAATCGGCTCCAGTTTCATCCATCTCATTAGAACTGATTCAAATTTATTCTTTTTAAGGGCTGAGTAATACTCCATTGTGTATATGTACCACAGCTTTCTTATCCATTCGTCTGCTGATGGACATCTAGGTTGCTTCCATGTCCTGGCTATTATAAACAATGCTGCAATGAACATTGGCATACATGTGTCTCTTTCAATTCTGGTTTCCTCGGTGTGTATGCCCAGCAGTGGGATTGCTGGGTCATAAGGCAGATCAATTGGTAATTTTTTAAGGAAGCTCCACATTGTTTTCCACAGTGGCTGTACTAGTTTGCATTCCCACCAACAGTAATTTCAAATATAGCACCAGAGGACAACAGTATCCTGTAAGTACAAAATGTCTTTCCTTTTTCCACTTCCATTTAATAACTAAAATTTGGTATTCCTTAATGAACAAAAGTGCCACTGCAGTAGTTGTGGGGTCCAGCACTGAAAGTCAAAGGACTCAGGAGGAGTCTCTCCCACTTGGGCATTGCTTAATAGGCAGACAAACTTCATATGGGCTTTGGAACCAGTAGGAGCCCATGAACTGGTTCCAGCTCTCTTCAGCCACATGGGAAAGCCTGCAGGATGCTAATAAGGGAAGATAGCCACAGAAGAGAGCCTCTGTAGAAGTTCCAGTTGAGAGATTCCAGCACTCCCTTAGATCAAAAAAAGTTCAGAAACCTCAGAAAGGGTAAGAGGAACTTTACTAACACCACTCTCATATCTGGTGCTGATTAATAGCCGGTGTTGGGAGAGAACCCTTAGACTTCTTTCCTCTGAATAAAGAAGTTTGCACGTGTGCTAAGTAGCTTTAGTCATGTCTGACTCTTTATGGTCCTGGCAGGACCATAACCTGCCAGGCTCCTCTGTTCATGGAATTCTCCAGGCAGGAATAACTGGACTGGGTTGCCATTTCCTCCTCCAGGGGATCTTCCAAACCCAAAGATTGAACCTGTATCTCTTGTATCTCCTACATTGGCAGGCATGCTCTTTACCAGCTGAACCACCAAGGGAGAAGCTTCACATAGCTATGCACAATTGAAGATATCAGTAATTGAGATTGAAAAAGCATATTAAAAGATCTTGAAAGAGTTATGTTCACCATGAACATGGCTTATTTCTAATCCTCGTCGGGTATTTCAAATACTGGTGATCATCAAGGTACAAGAAGCACAATTCTTTGTTTAAAGTATTAAGGCTGTGGTGATATAATTCAGAAACTTGTGGCAAAGAAATTTTAACTGAAGTTAGAGAGTGAACTGATTGAAGATGTTGAAGCTGCTGGTTGGTACCCCACTTTTCCCCAAAACATCATGAGAAAGTCTTCAGAGAAGAAAAGAAGGCTGATGATTCAGACTAAGTGAACATAATAACTAGACCTCCAGGTAAAGTAATGTTATTATTTAAGATTATGGCCTTATCTATTTAAAGGTTTTAATAGGATATTCCTAAGACTTGCTCATAATAAATAAACCTAGAGCCTATGGATTGAGGAGGTATACTTCCCTAGAAAATGTCATGTAAGCTGAGATATAAAATGGAGATATTTCATGGATTGAACACTCACTCTTCTGGATAGGTGATACTACAAAACCTAACTTGGAGACCTCATCTATTACTCCAGGCCAGAGAGTGAGCATCTAATGCCAGAAGAGGGTTCCTAAGGAGTCAACTTCAATATTCCAGACCTTCTTCAATTAAGCCCCTTAATTTCCTTGAAATTATTACTAAGTCATAAAAATGAGTAAGATTTCAAAGAAAGTAATTCAGGTTTTAGCTATATAATACAATGTGCACAGAGAATTGAATAACTTTTCCTAATCTTATATCCAGAAATGCACAGTCTAATATTTCAGTCTATCTCCTACCAGTATTTTTACTTCATATTTTCCATAAATGTCCTGTGAAGAATAGTAACATTATTTTCAAGGAGGTTATGGTTTCTATTGGAGTAAAAAATGTTTCACTTAGAAAAATACTTAGAACAGTTCTCTTCATATAAGAAAGTGACTAACCTCATACAACCTTACCCTCTAGGGCATAAAGACTTTGAGTAGAATAACCAAAGATACAGTTAAATACTTTATTATACTTACATTTTTAAATTACTTTAAGAACTTGATTACCTTTGAGGATTTTAATATCACCTCTGTGCTGGAAACTATGGTAATTGCTTTACGTATGTCATTTAATCTCAGTATGAAGTAGATACTAACGTATCTCAATTTAATATATAAGGAAAGTAAGACAAAAAAATGTTAAGTGACCTGATGCAGGCTCCACAGCTAATAACTAGAAAAGTTGGGAAACAGAGAAAGAATCTCCTAAGAGTGGAGGGTCAGCAACACAGCTGAGGGAGTGGACAACTTGAAAGTTGGAAACTGGCCAGAATCAAGTTCAATGAGATGGATATGGCTGAGGAAGTTCTAGACTCTATTATGAAAGTGAAAGTGTTAGTTGCTCAGTTCAGTCACTCAGTCGTGTCCAACTCTTTGCAACCCCATGAATCGCAGCATGCCAGGCCTCCCTGTCCATCACTATCTCCCAGAGTTCACTCAGACTCACATCCATAGAGTCAGTGATGCCATCCAGCCATCTCATCCTCTGTTGTCCCCTTCTCCTCCTGCCCCCAATCCCTCCCAGCATCAGAGTCTTTTCCAATGAGTCAACTCTTTGCATGAGGTGGCCAAAGTACTGGAGTTTCAGCTTTAGCATCATTCCTTACAAAGAAATCCCAGGGCTGATCTCCTTTAGGATGGACTGGTTGGATCTCCTTGCAGTCCAAGGGATGCTCCAACTTTTTGCAGTCCCATGGATTGCAGCCTTCCAAGCTCCTCTGTGGAATTCTCCAGGCGAGAATACTGCAGTGGGTTGCCATTCCCTTCTCCAGAGGATCTTCCCAACCCAGGGATGGAACCCAGGTCTCCTGCATTGCAAGCAGATTCTTTACCATCTGAGCCACCAGGGAAGTCATAAGATCTATCATGCCTAATATTTAATTTTAAACTCACTCTTATACCACTCCATGCTCAGATTCCCAAGATTGTCAGCAAATCTGTTAGATATAACTGCCTTTGTGAGGTATTTTTCAATTATCAAGGGATATGTTCTAATATTTGGGCTAGTGTAGGGCAGAGAGAAAAGAGCAGCTATAAAGGAAAAGACTGGGACAGAATTCTTCATATTTATCCAGAGAATTCCTGGAGACACTGTGATAGGAAAGACATGTGGATACTAGATTCTCCAAAGCACATGGGAGGGAGACAATTTTATTTGAACATAACAGCTACACTGAACAAGCATGATTTGTGAGATGCAATGTAAAACTGTTATATCTGTATACTCAGTTCAGTTCAGTTGTTCAGTTGTGTCCAACTCTTTGCGATCCCATGAATCACAGCACGCCAGGCCTCCCTGTCCATCACCAACTCCTGGAGTTCACTCAGACTCCCGTCTGAGTCAGTGATGCCATCCAGCCATCTCATCCTCTGTCATCCCCTTCTCCTCCTGTCTCAACCCCTCTCAGCATTAGAGTCTTTTCCAATGAGTCAACTCTTCACATGAGGTGGCCAAAGTACTGGAGTTTCTGCTTCAGCATCATTCCCCCCAAAGAAATTCCAGAGCCGATCTCTTTTTAGAATGGACTGGTTGGATCTCCTTGTAGTCCAAGGGACTCTCAAGAGTCTTCTCCAACACCACAGTTCAAAAGCATCAATTCTTCGGCACTCAGCTGTCTTCACAGTCCAACTCTCACATCCATACCTGACCACAGGAAAAACCGTAGCCTTGACTAGATGGGCTTTTGTTGGCAAAGTAATGTCTCTGCTTTTGAATATGCTATCTAGGTTGTTCATAACTTTTCTTTCAAGGAATAAGTGTCTTTTAATTTCATGGCTGCGGTCACCATCTACAGTGATTTGGGAGCCCAGAAAAATAAAGTCTGACACTGTTTCCACTGTTTCCCCATCTATTTCCCATGAAGTGATGGGAACGGATGCCATGCTCTTCATTTTCTGTATACTATCGACTCTTTAATTTTATTACTTAAGGCTAATTTTCCCATTGTCCCTGGGTAAAATTTGGAAGAAGTCTTAATATTTTCTAATCATTTTTTGATGATAAAAAGCAGCATAGTTATTAACATAGCCATACAAGTATAATAAAATTTCAAATCTCTACTAAGGATGCCTCTTGTCTTTTCTCTTTGCTGACTTGTTCTAGCATATCTCCACTTTCATCTCATCAATCTGTTTCCATCCTTGCCAGAGTTGTAGGTGGAGAGGTTAGGGAGATGGAAAGGACCAGGAACAGTCTCGATGTTCTTTCTAGGCTTGCCATTGGGGTGTTCCTTGGATTGGACAGAGCTTTGAGGCTGACACTTCCTTTTGTGGTCAAAAATAAAAGACTTCAAGAGGAGTCTAGGACTGATGGGGAACACCACGAATTTTGCTCTTATGTTTCTTCTCTACTTCCTGTGTAGTAATGTGTTATCATCTACAGAAATGGAGAGAATTAAATACAGCTGGAGGCTTAGGTGGCTGGAGAACAGATCCAGCTGGGCAGAAATGAGACTTGGCTAGTTACTCTGTCATAGTTTCTACAATTCTAAGACCTCTTTATCCCCAGGGAACCACAGTTAAACTGCTCATTAAATATTCTACCAACAAGGCCAGTCCTCCAAAACATTATCACTTTTGAGATCACTGTTATTTTTCTAAGAAAGCTTGCTATTTAGAGTAGCTTGTGATTGTGTCTATTTCAATTTCTTATGGTAAATAAGATGTATTTTTTTAAAATAACTTCTGAAAAAATTTATTTGGAAAGTGTATTTCTTTCTGATGAAGACAAATCAACACAGATTACTAATTTGTAATTATTTTCTAAGAGTGTAACTGAAAGTGGGGTCTGGCTGCTCACTCCTCAAAAGCCAATCAAGAGACAAGATTAGTGGAAAGGAAGTGAAGTAAAGCAAAGTTGCTCAGTTGTGTCCAACACTTTGCGACCCCATGGACTGTAGCCTACCAGGCTCCTCCGTCCGTGCGATTCTCCAGGCTAGAATACTGGAGTGGGTTGCCATTTCCTTCTCCAGGAGATATTCCCAACCCAGAGATTGAACCCGGTCTCCCGCATTGCAGAGAGACGCTTTACCATCTGAGCTTTGGATGCCAACAATCAGGGTGGTGTGGGGGGAGAGGGCAGATGCCTGTTCAAAGGCCAGTTCCCCATAACTCTGACAATCAGAGGTCAAGAGCTTTTATAGACAGAGGGAGGGATCTACTTGGAGAAAGATCACAGTGAGTTCCAACAGTCGTCTTGAAATTGGTTATGGGGTGGTCTGACCTGCACCATCCTGATTGCTTTAAGTACAGTTAATCTTCACTTCCAGGGTTGGTTTGTTCCTATTTCCTTGGTGCCAATTCTTGAAATTAACTTTTTCCATCTGGTGAGGGTTTCAGTATCTATAAGAGAGCTCACAGATAAGGCTCAGAATATTATCTATAGCCCTTGAAAGGGAACGAAAGGTCTTTCATTTTTCTTACTGACTCAGTTATTATAGTTTTGTCCTGTTATTTTTTTGCTTCTACATTTTCTCGATTCTTTGATTAAACTTACTCTTTGGCTAAAGTTTTTCTACAGACTAAAGACAGGCTGAGGACATGGTGGAGAAGGACCATAGGATTTTGCTGTTTCATTAGTACAGTTTAGAAATGACATGGCACTACAACTTACTGTCTCTTTGTATCCCCTTAAAGTCAAAACTTCATAGGTTTTCCCTTTCACTATAAACTATTCTCAGATTTTAGATTAGTAACTGAGGGACCCAATGAAATAATCTTTTTAATCTTTTTTGGAATAAAAAATCATATTTTCAATTGATTTCTCCTGTAAACATATAATATTTCTGAAAAGTATGCTACATACCTTGTGGCTTTGTGAAACTCCTGACTAACAACCTTACTCATGAGCATATCAGTTGGATATGTGCAGTTCTCCTCAAGAAGGGCATTCCACTCCAGCTGACTTTTTTCACACATTATTCCTGGTGGATGTGTTATGGTTTTCCATTCCTTTGCTTTTGTTCATGTTTTCACCCCTTCCTTCATCTTTATCCAAGGATATTTATTTCTCTTCTGCTCTGCCTTCTTTAAAGTCACAACATAAATCTTATTTCATCTTGGAAATTGTCATTGACTGACCTAGTGTGAAATATATATTCTTCCTCTGAATCCCTAAATCATTTTAATTTTATGCCATGTATTTGATTATTAGTCCTTGACTATCTTATGGTATCTATTCTGCCATATATAACCTGTTTAAATGCCTTGTTTAAATATCTTTCTTATGTACCTATGTCCATTTCCTCTAATTTTAATGTTATTGCCTCAAGGAAAAAAATATTGTAAATATCTAGCTCATTTGAGGACCTACTCTATTTCCTTTAGTTCTTTTTACAGATTTGGTATTCAATATAAATATACTTATTTTGACGTTGTTTTTGGA
>SJYC01114546.1:0-16002 GCA_006408675.1 Madoqua kirkii | reverse complement strand
TGTTTTAGTGATGGATTTCCAAAATGCTAAAGCATGATAAGTTTGTCTGATAAACTATATGCCTTTTTGAACAAACATTGAGATATCACATCAACTGTACATTGTAAGAGATTAGATACCATTATTTTTCTGATTTATATGTGCTTTTTACTTTTAATATAAGAACAGTTCTATCAAAGAAAGGAGGAAATGCCACCACCATTCCATCCCAACATACATACGAACAATATAAGTGACCTTTAAAATCTATGGAGGAGGAAAACTCAACCTAATTTACACTCACTTTAGAGTGAAATATCCTCTGAGGCAAATCAAATTTTTATAAAAATATGTTAGTAAATACTGGTTTCCTTAGAGCTAAAATGTCTAAAAATAACTGTCATATCTAAACAGGCAAATGGAATGAAGTGAAAACTAGAACCTCATGGAAGCTTTGCTGACAGAATCAGACACGCTGTACTAAGAGATTACATGGTTCCAGACGAAGCTCTTATCTGAGCCGTGAGCTCCTTCAGGTGAGGGTTTACGTGGCTGCCTGGCAAAGCCTGTAGCACTTTCATTTCAGTGTTAAAGACTAGCAAAGTAAACAACATTTTGGGATGCTAATTAATATTCTCTGTTGTTGTTTTTCAGTCACTAAGTTGTGTCTCACGTTTTGTGACCCTGTGGCCTGTACCACACCAGGCTCCTCTGTCCATGGGGTTCACCAGATAAGAACATTGAAGTGGGTTGCCATTGCCTTCTCTAGGGGATCTTTCTGACTAAGGATTGAACCCATGTCTCCTGCACTGGCAGGCAGATTCTTTACCAATGAGCCACCAGGAAAGCCCCAAATTAATATTCTACCTCCTTTTAAAAGAGCCTCATTTATCCTAGGACTAAATTCATACAAATAAATTTTGTATTCTCTTCATTGAAGGTCATCTGAAAAGAGAAGCAAGGGACCTCAGTTGTGAAAGGATGGAGAATAGGAGAGTGGTTGAATGTTCCTTCTCTTTATATTTAATTTTACTTTTTATTAGATTTGCCATTACTTTTCCATTTGCCTAGCCCACCCCAGCTCCTGGAAGAGGTAGTAGGAGTACTTAAAGTGGTCCCACAATATGTTCTATAGGGACAGAATGTTTTTCTAATAGTAGTTTATGTCTGCAAACAGAAAAATGTAATAAATATATCACATACACAGATTACATTGGTGAAAGTCTGGTTGAAAGAAAGTCAGGAAAGAGTATTTTTACTTTATCTTTAAAAAAACTTTCATTGGAGTATAGTTGATTTAGGAAAGGAGTACTCTTAAATAGTGGCTTCCCTGGTGGCACTAAGGGTAAAGAAACACAAGAGGCTCAGGCTCCATCTCAGGGTCAGGAATATCCCCTGGAGGCAGAAATGGCAACCCACTCCAGTATTCTTGCCTGGAAAATTCCCATGGACAGAGGAGTCTGGCGGACTCAGACCATGGATTCGCAAAAGAGTGGGACATGACTTAGCAACTAAATAACAATGACAAATTTTTAAATATCTTGAACATTAGGATAAATGTAGGGATAGCTAATGGAAATTTGGCACATGCACCTAGACCCTAGACTCTGATGCTGGGAAAAATTGAAGGCAGGAAGAGAAGGGGTCAACAGAGGATGAGATGGATGGATGGCATCACCAACTCGATGGACGTGAGTCTGAGTGAACTCTGGGAGTTGGTGATGGACAGGGAGGCCTGGCATGCTGCAGTCCGTGGGGTCGCAAAGAGTCGGACATGACTGAGTGACTGAACTGACTGACTGAACACATGTACAAAAGATGTTATTTTAAAACATTTTATTTTTCTAGGTACCTTGGAAAGTCATTACTAGATACACAGAGGTGGGGGGATATTTTCTCATTTTGAAGAAAATGTAAGATTACATTTAGATCATTTATTACTTTGCAATTAAAAGGGAAATATTTTACTCTTTATTAAAAATTCTATTTGCTATAGGCAGCATCCCTGAATAAGAATTTAAAATATGTTTTGCTGATGGTGTACACTGCTTCTGTAACTCCCTTCTATGATTACACCAATGAGTCAACTCTTCGAATGAGGTGGCCAAAGTACTGGAGTTTCAGCTTTAGCATCATTCCCTCCAAAGAAATCCTGGGGCTGATCTCCTTTAGAATGGGCTGGTTGGATCTCCTTGCAGTCCAAGGAACTCTCAAGAGTCTTCTCCAGCACCACAGTTCAAAAGCATCAATCCTTCAGCCTTCTTTACAGTCCAACTCTTACATCCATACATGACTACTGGAAAAACCATAGCCTTGACTAGACGGACCTTAGTTAGCAAAGTAATGTCTCTGGCTTTTGAATAGGCTATCTAGGTTGGTCATAACTTTTCTTCCAAGGAGTAAGCGTCTTTTAATTTCATGGCTGCAGTCACCATCTGCAGTGATTTTGGAGCCCCCCAAAATAAAGTCTGACACTGTTTCCACTGTTTCCCCATCTATTTTCCATGAAGTGATGGGACCGGATGCCATGATCTTCGTTTTCTGAATGTTGAGCTCTAAGCCAACTTTTTCACTCTCCTCTTTCACCTTCATCAAGAGGCCCTTTTACTCCTCTTCACTTTCTGCCATAAGGGTGGTGTCATCTGCATATCTGAGGTTATTGATATTTCTCCCCTCCAGCATCTTGAAGATGAAGTATGCAGCTATGTAAATTATTAGGAATTCTTTATGAGAGAATTGTCTCCTTTTTCCCATTTCTTTATTCATTTTTATATCAAGATGGACTCATGAGATATACCTTATACTTTGGGTTGTCATTTAATACCAGTTGTTTTTTGTTTTGTTGCTGAGATTGTTTCAGCTTTGGTTAGTGGGAGCTCTCACATTTGTTTCCTATAACATACCCCTTGATATTTTTTTCTTAAAGTGATGGGGGGCACTTGCTTACTTTTTGGCACTATGAGATGCTTCAGGTCCACCTAGTGAGTTTCTTGTCCAAATCTCATAATTAGCTTTTTTCTCTTAGGAGCTTTGTTTATTGGAGAATAGTTTTAGAAACCCAGCTCTTGGTCAAGGTGTGCTTGTTGGAGGGAAAGAACAGAAACATTGCTTCTAAGCCCTTTTAGCTGACAGAGCAGAGAAATATAAATATGTACACCAGCACCTATATATGCACACCTATTTTTTATACACAACTCTGTTTCTCTATATTAACCTAAATGTTTGTTCATACTGATACCTCCACTTCTAATCCTTTACCATATGCACCATTCTAGCCTTCTCTCTTTGTCTATAATCTCTCACTTCTAAGTATTTTTGATTCATTCATTTAAATGTAACATCATAATCTTTATGCATCTTGCTTTTTGCCTTTAAAATATTTCTTAGAACTAATTTCAGTTCAACTGAAACTTTTAAATCTTATTTTGATTAATACAATCTATTACATACTCCAATCCAAGAGGAGACCCACAAAAGATGTGTTTAATATAAGAGTGATTCATGGCTTATGTTACTGGAAAATATATTAATAGAAGTAGGATCAACTACAGAGTTAGTTTTATTCAATAGTTTAGCATCAAAAAGAAACTGGTTTGTGTTTGTCTATACTTGTCTTCCATTGTTTCCACTTATTCTAAAGATGGCTTTCTTTTATGTTTTCAGTAAGGCCCTCAGTTACTTCTGAGACTATGTAATGACTCTCTCCACGTCCAAAGAGAGTTTGTCAGAAGCATGTTCTAAAAAGAGGCAGAAAACTTCTTTCCTGGAAGACCCTGGGAAAGGTTGATTATTCCCCATGATTTCAAACAGTAACATCCTTGTACTAATTATTGTGCTGAGGTGATGGTATTGCACTGATTAGTTGAGGTTGTACTAATATAGTAAATACTAGCCACATGTGACTAAAGTTAAATTGTTTCCTTAGTTACACTGGCCACATTTTGAGTGCTCAGTAGCTATTGATTGCTGGCTGCTATATTGAACATTTCCATCACTGCAGAAAGCTCTATTTTATAGCACTAATATGATCTCAGTTATGTAGCTCATGCTTAAAACTAAGGTAGAATTAGCTGTCATCATTTTTCAAAGAGCATGAACTGTTGGCATCAATTGAAGGGGGTATATATAGAAAAAATTGCCAAATAAAAATAAAGTTTCTAAAAATATGGAAATGAATATTAAGGAAGCAATTACAAGTTTCATTACAAGAATTAAATAGTCTTTTAATTGTTATTCTACAATTATGCATCTACTTAACCTCTATTCCTGAGTATTCTGTGTTGTAATCCATAATCTCATACACATACCCTTACATTCTTGAGTTGTTTTTCCCTAGGGAATGGACTCCTTGGAATAAAATGTGGGGCCAAAGTATACACAACATTTTAATCTCAATAGATATTGTGCTGTTACTCTCTAAAGAGGCTAGAATCCTCATTGCAGTGAGTAATATACGAGGAGGGCTCTTTTCCTATACTGCTGACAGCAATGAGGAAGTTTGGAGTAGTGATTAAAGCCACAGTCTGGAGCCAGTCTGCCTGGGTTCAAATTCTAGCTTTGCAACTTTTTAGTTCTATGACTTTGAACAAATTACTAATGGAAATAATTATAATAGTACCTAATTCATGTATCTGTTATTAAGAACTAGTGAGTTAATATATATGGAACATGAAAATAGTGTTTAGTACATCATCAGTGCTTGATAAATGTCATCAATTAATAAGGGAAGTGGGTATGATCACCCGTTCTGACTTCATATGTGAAAAGTATAATCTAATTTTTAATTTAATGTATAGTTCATTATTACTAGGTTAAACGTATTTCCATATGGTTACTATTTAAACTTATTTTTCTAAGAACTTCCTATCTCTATCTCAAGCAACATCTCTATTGAGTTGACTCTGATTTCTTTATTAATTTGTAGAATTAATATATTGGGGCTCTGTATATTTGGGCTTCCCTGGTGGCTCAGATGGTAAAGAATCTGCCTGCAATGTGGGAGACCTGGGTTTGACCTCTGGGTCAGGAAGGTTCCCTGGAAGAGAATGGCTACCCACTCCAGTATTCTTGCTGTGTATCTCAAGCAACATCTCTATTGAGCTGGTTGTCATTTCTTTACTAATTTGTAGAAATTCTCTGTATATTTCTCCCTGAAAGTTGGGGTTTTTTTCTCAGTCAGTGGAAAGGTTATTTGACTGTATTACAGCTTTCATCAGAATTGTTTATTTTCTTGTCTTACTGCAGATGCTTTGGAACTTTAATGTTGAGTAACAATAAATACAACACCTGCAGCGAATCTGGGTCAGGAAAGTTCCCTGGAAGAGAATGGCTACCCACTCCAGTATTCTTGCTGTGTATCTCAAGCAACATCTCTATTGAGCTGGTTGTCATTTCTTTACTAATTTGTAGAAATTCTCTGTATATTTCTCCCTGAAAGTTGGGGTTTTTTTCTCAGTCAGTGGAAAGGTTATTTGACTGTATTACAGCTTTCATCAGAATTGTTTATTTTCTTGTCTTACTGCAGATGCTTTGGAACTTTAATGTTGAGTAACAATAAATACAACACCTGCAGCGATCAGGGCCATCTTTATCTTATTTCTATTTTAATAAAAATGGCTTAAGCAAGCCACTTCTTAGAATGTTTCCAGATGGACTTTGAAGACTGTCATACTTAAACAGTTTTCATTTATTTCTGTACTTTAGCGCATTTATTAAGAAAGACTGTCAAATTTTATGAAATTCCTCCTAGGATGCAATGATAAAATTAGTTTTAAAAATTGTGCTGATCTAATGACTCATTTTGACAATCTACAATAATTATCTTTGTGTTCATAGGATACTCTTTGGTAGGTCATACTCCATTGCTCTTTGAACACAGCTAATTTTCAGATTGTTAGAAAATAAATCTGTAGTTATAAATGAAATTAGTCAAAGGTGAGATTTAGATGCTCTTCACAAGGCATAGTATTATAGTTTTCTGCTTTCCTCATTATATTTTTCTGCTTTCCTCATTTCGTGCTTTTCCTCTTAAATAGCATGGGTGTTATTCTCCAAAAGATTTTTTTTAAATAGGGTACTTTTATGGCACTCACTGATCTATGTGCTTTACTCTCATTAAGACAGTCAATCCTCATGATTGAATTATTAGTTAGAAGCTGTAATTATCATCTCTATTTCAAAACTGAGGAAACTTGGAAATAAAGAAATGTATCCAAAGACATTCAGCTAATGAAGGAAAAGTCACACACATGAACTGCAGGAAAACACCAAAAGCTTACACCTGGTCACCTCTATGCGACATCAGCTAGACCCATCTGCTTGCTCCCTTCCCAATTTTTTCTATAAAAATTGCTCTATTTAAATTTTCTACTTTGCTCATTTACTCATTTGTTAATTGATTCATTCAACACATATTTGTTGAATGCCTACCATGTGCCCCATCTGTTCTAGGCACTGGAGATACAGCAATAAACACAAGACAAAGGAGGTCCTACTCTCAGAGGTGGGAAGAGCTAATAACAAGTACATGCATAATATGCAAGGTGGAATATTAAGTAGGGTAAGGGGGATAGGAATTGCAAGGGTAGTGGTGATTGCTATTTCATATGGGTCAACAGGGAAGCTGATAGGCTGAGACAAGATTCCTGAAGCAGGGCAATGGTGAGACCTGCAGATCTCCTAGGCTGCTGTCTTGAAGTAACTTTGAAAGCACTCCCTTTTTTCCAATAAAAGTGAATAGTTCCTCTGTCACTGTGGGAAGGGTGCACCTGCAGAAGGAAAGGAGACTGGCCATTGTGGTGGGATGGATCACCAAAGGGACCGTTTGGCTGGAACAGTGTGCATGAAGAAAGCCAGTAAATTTCTATTACTTTTTATTATAGTAGGAAAATAAATTCATTTTCATCAGAATTAAATATTTATGCTAACACATGACTAGCATCTTCTTTAAAAACATGAATGTTGGGTGTTTCTTTCTCTTTCAATTTCTTGAAAAAGAAAGCTTCCTTCAGACCAAACTTTTTCTCCCATTTCTTTAAAATTGCTTATTATTTCTCCATTCCTTTTCCTTCTTCTAGAATTAATGTTATTTGCAGTTTAGGTATCCATTATTTCCATCTCGTTGTATTTCAATTTTTTCCAAAGGACCATTTCTTTAACTTGATATTCCAGGTCACTAATTAAGTCTTCAGTTATTAACATTATCTCCTTCCACTTGCCTACAAAATGATTTGATTCCAAAGGAATCATTTTCATTCTCAGTCTTTCAGTGCTCTGTGTGTTAAATTTCTAAAAGGTTCTTGATACCATTTTCATGCAAATTACCTTTGTCATGTTCAGTAGTTTCTTCCTGAGCTGCCTGTGCTGGTTGCTTTCAGATTCCTCTCTCTGACCATGGGGCTCCTCAGGTGGATTGACATTTGCCTACTCATGTCCAGGTTCAAATTTGACAAGCAGGTGATGCTGAAGCATCACCCTAGCAGCAGCACACCTGTGAGGGACGAGCAGGGAACAAGGGTTCCCACCACTGTGGGCTAATGCTGTGCTCATCTGGAAGCTGTAAACCTTTGCTGAGGCACTTGAAACCCCTTTATTCCTAGATCTCTGGTGATAAGCATTAGTATGTCTTAGTCTCAACCTCAAGGATCAATATATCCCTCCTGTGCAAACTCTCCTGTCATGCCACTGGGCTGCTAAATGCCCTCTCCAGTTTGTCTCTTGCATACATCATCAGTTTCACTTTTCTTCATTATCCATCTCTGTACTACTCCTCCTGATGGATGAAATTGCATTTGCCATCTTTTGGAGGCTATTTCTAAAATAGCCCCAGTGATCTCTGCCTCCCAGTATCTATATCTATGCCTTCGTGTCATCTGCCCTCCCTCTTCCCTGAATGGGTGCTGGACTTAGAACCTTGCTTTTAAAGGATAGAATAGGACAAAATTTGAGGAAGTCACTACTGAGGTTAGGTTACAAAGGATGGTGACGCCCATCTTGTTCATTCTCTGTCTCTGGCTCTTCTTGCTTGCTTATTTTGATGAAGCAAGCTGCCTAGACAGAGGAGCAAGGAACTGAAGGGGACCTAGGGCCCACAGCACACAAGAAACTGAATTTTCCTAATGACCATGTAAGTGAGCTTAGAAGCACACCCCTCCCCTTCTGTGCCACCAGATGAATCCACAACTCTGATATTGAACTTCACTGCAGTCACATGAGAGATTGTGAGCCAGAAGACACAGCTAAAACATACCTCATTGCTTCTTGAGCCACAGAAACTATAAATGTTCTTTTAAACAGTTGTGTGTGTGTGCTAAGTTGCTTCAGTCGTGTCCAACTCTGTGCGACCCTACGGACTGTGGGCTCCACCAGGCTCCTCTGTCCATGGGATTCTCCAGGCGAGAATACTGGAGTGGGTTGCCATTTCCCCCTCCAGGGGATCTTCCTGACCCAAGGATCGAACCGTGTCCTTTGCCACTAGCACCACCTGGGAAGCCCTTTAAACAACTGAGTTTTGAGACAGTTACCTATTGCTGCAGACAAATTAACACCCCACCATTAATCATATTTTATCTCTATCATTTTCTGTCTCGGAGCACCTGTTCTCCTATTAGCTGGAGTTTTCCCATTATGAGTTACTTGTACACATCTCCATGCCTTTGTATACAGTTCTTTTTATTTCTGCCACAGGTAAACTATAAACATACACTGAGACACAGTCACCGACTTTCTCCTCTGTGGCTCATTCTGTGATGATGTAGGCAAAGTTTATGACTCCCATCCTCTATATGCTTTCCTTCTGCTCTTCATACAAATTACCAGTCATTGCTTCTGGACAAGACAGTGTCCTTGGCACCTAGCAGGGTGACTATCACATTCTAGGTGAAAGACTGGTTTTTCCTGCACTAACCCTCTCGCGTAGATTTTTTCCATGTCCTGTTTCCCCCAGGTGGAAAATTTCACTTGGTCCCAAGTTAAAGTGGAGTTACTGAGACATAATTACTCTTGTCTTTCTCAGGCAATACTGCAGATGATTTTATTTATGTTAATTAATATTTTGTCTTAAACTTTTGTGCTGGCTGCTTGATACTGTGTTGCTCAACACTATAACATTTTTCTCTTACTTTTCTTCAGATTATTTCCACGTCCCCAAAATACTTAACACTTTTTTTTTCTTTAGATTCTGACTTCCTGCTGCACAGCAACACTAATGAGAGAATAAAAGATCATGTGATCTGATTTGTCTGTTGCACTCTGGGTATTACCTGATACACCAGGCTACAATATATATGATCAGACTTGAGTAGGTCCAGAAGCTATAAGTTATACAAATAAGTAAGTTCCTCTCCTATCACATCTATTCTTGCTGTGTCACCACCTCTCCCTCCATCACACCTAAGGCCTCTTGAAAAACTCCTGATGACAAGCTAAATGGTTCCATGGGACGTGGTGACACCAACCAAAAGAAACAGAAGTGGCTCAGAGGCATCAGGTAAACCTTGGTAGACCCCAAGTTGACCAGTGCATCTGGCTGTATAATTTGAGTGATTGCCAAAGATACTGATATACAATGATTCATTGTCAATGACTAATGCACCAATACTGGAGGACTGTACAGGGTCTGGGGAAGAAGTATACAGATCAAGCAGTTTAAATGAGCACATGTTGTAAGTTTGTCTCTCATGGAAATGCCCACCAAAGAGAGGCTCTCAGTAGTCAGGTATATAATACGACCTATTCCAGACAGTCACTTAGCCTCTTTCCCAAGCTGCTCTGTGGTTATTTAACCCTTTCATCAACAATGTATCCAGGGATATTGCATCTGGGTTCAATAACATGTCTTCTTTCTTTGAAACTGACTAAGCTACCACCACTGCAGTGAGGTTCCTTTCTTGCAAAAAAGACTCTTCCTGTGGATATAAATGTGCCTTTTCTCCTTGAAACACATTTGTCAGCACTACTATCTAAATTCTTACTGAATACATTGTTCATTTCCATACTGTGTTACCCGTTACGCTTCTGCTCAAGAAATATTTTATAGGAAAAGAAGGACGCAATCATATGGTACCTAATGGATTCATCAATCTTTCCATGGAATCTATCATTCAAAAATAATGGGTTTTATAACAGTAGACTTGTCTCCTTGAGAAACAAAAACTTTTGGAATGACACCAGCTCTACAAATTACTCTTATTTTCTCTGGACCAACAATAAGATGCTATTTTTACCTACAACAGAATACATAAGTTCTTGTACCAGGGGGTAAAAGTAGCGGCAACTCTGTTCTTTAGCACTCGTAATAATCCAATTGCAAAACTTTTCCATTTCAGCCCACCACCTTAGGCTCTTTGGGTTTAAATTTTTAGTTCTTAAAGAGAAATACTACTGCTAGGGGACACAAAAATGGCTCCCATGAACAGGTGGTTGAGATCCCACTTAACTACTTTGAAATCGCAGTGTCACTGAACCAAGAGGCAAAGCAGGAGATTACTGTACCAGTTGAAGTAACTTCACAGATTATCAAGAGGAGTAGGGAGGTTGCTATATACAATGAAAGTATGTCTATATCCTAGAGGATTTTCTTAATACTTTCATATCCAGTAGTAAAACTAAATGGCATCTATACAAGCCAGCACAGGTGGGGCAGCAAGAATGGAGGTTTGGGTCAGTCAACTTGGTAAAGAACACAGCCTGCAAACATCCCTACTGAGACCAAATGAACAATGAATAAGTATTGAACAAAGTTATAAATATCAATTTTAGTCTAATGACAAAGTGCATAAATGAAGACTATAGTAACTATGAATACTTTCTTCTTAATTTTTTTAGGTAATATATTTGTGTATGTATATGAGTGTATATATACACGTACTATTTTCTTTTTTACATTCTCCTCTTCCACCAGTATATTATATACTGTGTGGTGGTGTTTAAATTTAGAATTAGTCTTCAGATTACTAGATATCAAAGTGAAATTGTGACAGTTCAAAGAGGATTGAGCAACACATAGTAATGTATATAGTGATTACCAGGTTTCCTATATTTTGGAAGAGATTAAGCACATTTTCATTTCCATGACAGAATATCACAAATTTAGCACACTTATGTTAGTCTTATAATTTGGAGGGTCAATATGCATGGAAAGATGCATAAAAAATGCTGAATAGCCAAAGGGATAGACTTCCCCATATGGCCGTTCCCAACTCCGCAGCATTCCCAGATCCTTCAATGTACTTCTTTGTATCTTACCAGCAGAGTTTCATGTTAGACACTGATATGAGCTATTCAAATGTTGTTTGGAAGGTAGAAGAGAGGTAGAAGTGATGTTACAACTCCTCTGGCAGCAAAAAGGAGTAGCAAGGGCTTTGGCAGACTCAGGACATTCTTGTAAGTCACGCACCCCTGTGATGGGGAGCTGTGATCACTGGTGACAGTTCCTTTTGTGTCCTGGTTCTCTGAAAGTTTGGAGTGAGTATGAGATCTAGCGGTAGCTTTCCTTGACTTTCGTGGTTCCATTTCTCCCAACGATTTTGCCAACACCTAATAATCTGTATCAAATTTCCTCTTGCTTAAAATAAAATAGATATCTGGTTTTCTAACTGGAACCTTACTGATACAATATCCTTAGGCTACACTGCTTCCTCAATATAAGCTTTTGTGCCCAGCAATCTCCTTCAAAATTACTTATATTCCTCTTCCATATTGATCATTTAGTTGCTACAGAAAGATAAATGTGGAGCATGGCATATTTTATTTCAAAGAAAAGTTTGGATATTTGGAGAGATAAGTTATGCAATTCAAACTTAACTAAATTGTATTTGCATAAAAATATAAAATCTCTAGAGATAAACCAAATATTTAAAAAACCCTTAGATATTTTAGTAGATATTTTAATACATTGTAAAACCACAATAAGAACAAAATGGATAAAATTTAACTGTTCTGATATATGTCAAAATTTGTGCTTGTGGAATCCTGAAAATGTTGACCTACAAAAATTATTTCTCTTAAATTTTTGAGTGATATTTTAAAGTCTCTGTTGCTTTTTGATATTAATTTGCAAATATTGAACTTACCTGCAATAGCTGAGTATTATCACGCTTAAAATAGTCAATATTTCTATTTTTAAGCTAAAACTAAAGCTATTTATTATGACACTAGTGACCATGGAAATGACAAATTCAGAGTTCTGCATTAGTCTTTGCATTGCTAGACTACTTGGCTTTCCTGGTGCTCAGACAGTAAAGAATCCACCTGAAGTGCAGGAGACAGGTTCATTCCCTGGGTTGGGAAGTTCCCCTGAAGAAGGGAATACCGCCCACTCCAGTTTTCTCACCCATTCCAGTTTTCTTTCCATAGACAGGGGAGCCTGGCAGGCTACAATCTATGAGATCATAAACAGCTGGACTCAAATTAGAGGCTAACACTTCATTTGCGCTGCTATTGTCTATTTTTATGTAAATTTCATTTAAAATAATAGTGGTGGTGGTTTAGTCGTTCAGTCATGTCTGATTCTTGCTACCCCATGGACTGTAGCTCGCCTGGCTCCTCTGTCCATGGGATTCTCCAGGCAAGAATACTGGAGTGGGTTGCCATTTCTTTCTCCCTAGGATCTTCCTGACACAGAAATCGAACCTGGGTCTCCAGCATTGCAGGCAGATTATTTATGGACTGAGTTATGAGGGAAGCCTGCATTTAAGATAACATTTGATCTAACAGGTCTTCTATGTTTTGTTATTTACTATCATTCTTTTGAGAAAAATTAAGCATTTTTTTCTCTTTTTTAATAAGATATTGTTTGCTTATAGTGAGAGGGACTCATGTACAGTGTATGTAATTCCAGATATTCAGACCCATTGTAGTATACTTCATTCAAGATATTAAGACTAAAAATGAAAATACTAATGTGGTGTGGAAAGAGATCATATTAACTTTTCTTGGAAGTTTAGGTAGCAGCCTTTCATGCTTTTGTTTCTTCCCTTCAGCTAAATTCATTTTAAATTTAAAAAGAAATAAATCCTTTGGGATATGTCCACTTTGCAAGATCCAGCCCCAGAAAAAAGAACTGGAGAAAGACAAGTTTTGGTTTTGGTTTTTTTTTTTTTTTCATATGCTGATAAGCGGTGGATCTGATAGACTCTAAATATTCTTCCCTATCCAACTTTTATATTTTATGTCTAATATGAACAAAGAAGGGAAGATAATTCAGGCTAAGAAATATTGCCTTAATATAATCTTACCAAAAAATATTAGGGCTATCACTTCACATCATGTCAAGCTTATAACATAGGGAAATCTTTTCATCAATTGTGGCAGTGAGACTAATTCCTTGGTTCCTTCCTTAAGCCTAATAATGCATTTTATTTGACTTCCAGGCACGTGGGTAGTTACTGTTTTCTAGTTGTACCTTCATTACGTGAAAAGATGGAAGACTGTCTTTGCAGAAGAACTGATTCAATTACAGTTTTTAACCTATCCAACTTTTATATTTTATGTCTAATATGAACAAAGAAGGGAAGATAATTCAGGCTAAGAAATATTGCCTTAATATAATCTTACCAAAAAATATTAGGGCTATCACTTCACATCATGTCAAGCTTATAACATAGGGAAATCTTTTCATCAATTGTGGCAGTGAGACTAATTCCTTGGTTCCTTCCTTAAGCCTAATAATGCATTTTATTTGACTTCCAGGCACGTGGGTAGTTACTGTTTTCTAGTTGTACCTTCATTACGTGAAAAGATGGAAGACTGTCTTTGCAGAAGAACTGATTCAATTACAGTTTTTAAAAAGTGCTTAGCTTGATCTTTTTACATTGTCAGTGACAAAGAGAAGTATATCGCTGGTTAAGAAGAAAATAAACTGGGAAATTTTACTGTGCAGCAATTTAACTTTATTACTACCTGCAAAAGGCACTAGCAGTGGGAAGAAACAATAAAATTAAATTTTTTAAAGTTAAACAAAAGGATTAGCTTGCTGATGGCACATTTTAAAACTGATTTGTAAACTTAACCTATTGTCCTAAAAGGTAGAGAGAGGGCTGCAACAAATAGGAAAAACAGATGTTGAACCTCTAATGTGAAACTGTCCCTGTCCCAGCACACCTCTTAATGTCTTGTAGTACAGCACCCAGTATTAATACTGCATGCTGCCAAGACCTCGTCCCCGTAGTTTTTATCATATATAAGTCAAGCTTTCCTTTCCCAGAAGTTCCACTCAACATTTTCCCTAAATTATTCTGGCAACTGCATCTTAATCAAACGTACTTAATAAAAACCTTAGATCACACTAGAATACTAGCTGTTTATGACACCGCTCACTGCCTTAAAACAAGGAACATAGAAACACATTTCCCACTGTAACAAAGTTCTCTCACCAGTCAGCAACCTAGCCATCATCTCTTCTTTAAGTGCACATAGCACCACTACCATAGACCAGAGAGCACAAATCAGCTTTAACAACCATTAAGATGATAGAAGAAAACCCACATGTCTAAAGACACAGCCTACTACTGGGACACCAGGACCCGATGGCAGCACTCGTTGACCCACATTGCAGGAAAACTACATATTCTAATGAGCTGGTCCTGGAACTCCAGTTTGGTTTAATTCCATAGCAGAATTAATCTTTATCAAAAAAACAGATGAAACTCTAAATTAAAAAAAAAAACTTAGTGAAATAATTCAAAATAAATCATTAACAGTCCAGAAATTTTATTTTGCCTAAGCTTGTTCACAGGTTGACAAAGAGATGACTATTCTTTTTTTTTTTTTAGGCTGCCGTCTATGGGGTCACACAGAGTCGGACACGACTGAAGTGACTTAGCTTAGCTTACAACAATAATACAAATAACTTCTGTATAGTTTTCACTCAGATTCCCCAGCTGCTGACATTTTGCCTTATTTATTCTATCATTATTTTTCTATGTATGTGTAGTATTTTCTGAACTCTGTGGCAGTAAGATACTGACATAAGTCCCCTTAAACCCTTAAAAACTTTGGTCTCTTCCACAGCTGCAAAACAATGATCAAAATCAGGAAAATATCACTGATAAAAGCACTATCTCGTAGGTCTTACTCAAATATTACCACCTCCCAACACTGTCCTTTAGAACCAAATAAATCTCTCTCTGGTTACGCCTTTCCATCCTCCCTTCCTATCTTACATAACCTTGACTTCCTGAAAAGTATTATGGGATGTCGCCCCAGTGTCCAGTGTTTCCTCGGGAATAGATTCACATTCTGCATTTTTGGCAGAAGTACCACAGGAGCAATTTTGTGAAGGGTACCATATAAGAAAGCACACACTAGGATTTGTGCTATCACAGAGGATGCTGACCTTCATTTGCCAGGTTTCTCCAATGTGGAGTCTTTTTCCCTTTCCACTTAAAAGTATATGGTGCAAAACACTCCAAGATAATGCAAATATCCCATTTCTCAGTGTCGTGGGTTGGATTGTGGCTTCCCCAAAACTGCAATGTGGGAGACCTGGGTTCGATCCCCGGGCTTTTTCTAATTGTAGAGAGCAAGAGCCCCTCTCCAGGTGCGATGTGTGCACTTACTGCTGTAGATTCTCTTGAGCACAGGCTCTAGCGTGCAGGCTCGGTAGTTGTGGCACATGAGCCTGGACCGGGGATCGAAACCATATCCTCAGCATTGGCAGGCAGATTTTTAACCCATTGGACCACCAAAGAATCCCCTTGTATTCTTTATAAAAATTGTTTATGTATTCTGGATATAAGCCCTTTGTAAGTTATGTGTTCTGTTACAGTATTTACTCCTAGTTTGTGGATTGTCTTTGTTTTTCTGATTGTGTCTCTTAAAAAAGTATGAGGTTCTTTTTTCTTTGATTTTGATAGTTAATGATATCTATTTTTAATGGTTTGTTGTTCTTTTGCCATATTTAGAAAATCTTTACCTACACGAGTTTGAAAAGATTTTCTTCTATTTTTAAATGGAAATTATATAGCTTTAGCTCATATTATGCTTGTGCTCAATTTTGGTTCACCTTTTGTTTGTGATGTGAGG
>SJYC01114542.1:0-14072 GCA_006408675.1 Madoqua kirkii | reverse complement strand
TTCCTGAAGATGCCTATGGACATTAAGAAAAATGGCTATTAAGAAAATCTTTTTGGATGATATGAATTTTAGAAAAATATTTATGCTAATAAAAGAGCAGAAGATAACATATGAATAACACATTAATGTATCATCAAGCAATAAAATTACATTTTAGGTTATTATAATAACTACTTTTTAATGATGATAATGCAGTATACAGTGAAGACCTGTTCTCTTAAATGATGGCAGCTTTTAACAGATGAAAGACGCTAACCAAACTCTGCATACAGTTGCCACTCAACTCTCTGTTCATGGTAATGGTTCTATCTTGAGCATTTCACAGCAATTTTGCAAATTCAATTATAACTTAAAATATTAATTTGATTTTACACAAGCTATTTTGGTTTACATAATTAGAGTTGAAGCTGAAAACAGAAATGTGTCCACACATTACAAACCAGAATTTGCCTATCTTTCCCCTCATTGGTCATTATTAGTTGAAAACGATTTGGATGTATAATGGAAAGAGAAATTTAGACACAAGGTTAAAATAACTTTTAATACCTGGATCAGAAAAGAAATATATCATAGTCTTATAATTTATGCCATCTTAGATTTGACTCTTTAAAATAAATAACTTTTTGAAATATCTACAGTCTAGCTGAGGGCAAAAGAAGGGATAAGCAAATTCATCTTTGTTTCTTAGTTTATAGTTCTGTCTTTAAAAACAACAACAACAACAAAAAAAATACCATAGCGCAGAGCAGAGAATGCTCCTGTTTTCCCACATCAGATGCTATCTTTGACCAAGGGCTGAACTTCTGGCAAATGCCTGGAGTTTTGGTAAAAGACAGGCTAAACTTGGCATTGTCTGGAAATCCTTTCTCACACCCTAGAAAGAGCTTTAAAAAAATCTCTCCAAGTGCCTTCACTGATGGCTCTGTGCTGGACTTGGGTAAAAAACCATGTTTTAGCCTTTGTGACAAATAAAGCATGCAAGATGCAGCCTCACTCATATACCCAAAGATCATTGCTCAAATCATCACAAATGTAGACAGAAGTTTAGAAAACTCGCTAGTATCAGGCATGGACTTCAAGGAGACTCAACAGGAAAGGTACTAAAAAAAAAAAAAAAAAAGACGGGGGGAGGGGGGAAGGTTGCTATGGAGGGGCTTTTGGAGAACTTTAAGGTTATGAAAGTGGCTCCCTCCTCCCGGTTCCTAGTCCTATCCCGCGCTACGAGCCTGGGAACAGGCATCAGCGGTCTGAACAGCCTGGGCAAAGAAGCCCCCAAAAGTCACGCTGATGACCAAAGGGTCGCCTTCCTGGACTGTGAGTCACAGACAGTGCCCCATGGGATTAGGAAGGCACTTGGGAAAAGTGGAAAGAATAAAGTCGCAAAATCCAAGATAACACTCCTCAGTCGCTAATGCGAATCATCCAAGCCAGCTTCGGGCACTGGGGTCCCCAGCCCAGTCTGACCCGCGCCCCTACCTGCAGACCACGCCGGGGCAGAGCCCCAGCGGTGTGGAAGCGTCCTGGCTGGGTTTCAGCAACAGGTTCCGATGATCCTGTCCCGGTTCCAGCTACCACCGCCTGACTTCTCAGACCCCGCCGACGCCTGCCTGCAGGCTGCACGCTTAGGGCTGTGTGCTCGCTCGCTGGCTCGCTCTCTGCCTCCTGGCCCCGCTTCGACGTAACGTCACTCTCCAGGGGGCAGCAGCCAGCTGCTGGGAGCCCAAAGAAGTATTCACATCCCGATAAGAGGCATCCGGATACCTTCTTGTGAAATTCAGAATCCGTGTGCAGCAAAGGAAAGAAAGCATCACTATGACTAATACTGCGTCTTTGATTGCCTGGCTCCATACTTTGGGCAAGTGACTGAGCTTCCCTGTGTCTGGGATTTCATTGTAAACTACAGACGAGGCTGATAACAGTCAATGGGTAATCTGAGAACTGAATGAGTGTGTCTGTGCAAAATGCCTGGGGTGATGATTGGTACAGAGTAAGCATTCGGTAAACCTTATTGTAACATTCTCTTAGGGATAAACAGTTCATTGCAGGCTGCATACAGACTGCGATAACCCTCCCCTTCTCCATAGTGGACCCTGATACGTGAGTTCTTGCAAAGACCTTTTAGTTTGCAAGAAATCCTCTCTGGAATTGTGGAAATGTGAATTCATGCTGTAATTAGAAGGAGAAAGGAACGAACCTGAAAGAAAAACTCAGTGATTGTAACAAGAAAAATGTGCTTCGTGGGAAGTTGCTAATAGAGAAATCATGCCTAATATGTAACTAATTTACAGGTTCGTACAATTATGAGAAAGGGATAAAGGTTGATTTAGGAGAGTAACAGAGATGAGGGTCAGGTGTGGGGAAAGCCTGTGAAGGGTGTTTGTTTGCATAAGTTATCAGATTGGACCTTCATAGCATAGCAAGGACAGCTATGGGAAACCACAACAGACTTACTAAGTCATAGTGTACAATTATTTCCAGTCCATACCAAGGCATGAAATTCAATGGCTTGTCCAATATCACAGAGATTGTTTTTAAATGACACAGTAGGCTCCAAAAGCTGAAAATTAGCTCTCTCTTACATATCTCTGCCTAAATCACTGCAGATTGTGAGATACGAGAAAAAGCTGCTTCGAGAAATCTTTTAAAATAGGATTCTTTGGTCTTGGATTAAGGTTGTAGGTTCAGACATGTATGTGTTTAAACCTGGATCCTGTATTCAGGATCCTGAAAGGGCTATATTTCCCAAACTTTACAAAGTTCAGGACAGAGATGCTAGTCACACTTTGTGTGTTTGTAACCACATTTAAAGGCATAGGAAGTCTTAGGATAAAAGACATTAAACAGATAAACAGATACTAATAGGAGGCAGGACTTAGAAGTAAAAGTTCATCAAAATAAAGCTAAAAAGAGAAAGGCTTTCTGTATCTAATCAGAAATTCTCAAATCAAAGTTAAAAGAAAATTTATGACTCATCACTCCATATCATAGGGTTTCCCAGATGGCTCAGTGGTAAAGAATCTGCCTGCCAATGCAAGAGACACAGTAGATGTGGGTTTGATCCCTGAGTCCAGAAGATCCCCTAGAATAGGAAATGGCAACTCACTCCAGTATTTCTTGTCTGGAAAATTCCATGGACAAAAGAACCTGGTGGGCTACCGTTCATGGGTTGCAAAGAGTCAGACACTGACTAAGACACTGAGCACACACACACACCTCCCATATCATTCTACTCACCACCATTTGAAAATCAGATCATCAAAGTGAATTAGCAATAATAGCAAAGCTTTTAATGAGACAGTGAGGTAATGTCTAGCTTGCAAGAATTCTATTACAAATTAAAAGACATACAAAACTTGTCATGTAATAATCATTAAATTATGAGTCACTTTCTGTATCTCATAAAACAGCACCCTGTGAGAACTACTGTCCTTATCCTTCTCCCCTCCTTCTCCCCAACTGGCAATTTTAATGGAGAATTTAAGTGTAGATTCTGACTCCAAAGTTCCGAGATGAGGCTGCAAGTTTGCATTTTTCAAAAGTTCCCAGGTGTTGAGATGCTGCTGGTCCATAAACCACACTTTGAATGGCAAGGTCTTACGGAAATCAGCAGTTAGCCAAAGTGAAAGTGAAGTCACTCAGTCATATCGGACTCTTTGCGACCCTATGGACTGTAGCCCGCTAGGCCCCTCTGTACATGGGATTCTCCAGGCAAGAATCCTGGAATGGGTTGCCATTTCTTTCTCCAGGGGATCTTCCCAACCCAGGGATCGAACCCGGGTCTCCTGCATTGCAGGCAGACGCTTTACCCTCTGAGCCACCAGGGAAGCCAAGGTTACATATTTAATATGTGATAGAAACATTGTCAGACCCCAAATCTACCTGAGCTCCATGGTGTTGTGATTATCCATTACTCTGCGCTAACCCTACCTAAGGAAAATTGAAATTCATTCACACAGATAAAACATGAAGGTGGGAGTGGGGCTTTGAACAGAGTGATCATGAATGACTGGCTGTGCTTTGAGTTGAAACCTGTCAAAACAATGTGGAGTTTAAGCACCTGGAGCAAACTGGCTCTTAAACTCTCTAGTTTCTTTACTTTTACAAAGGAAGAGTCAGTCAAGGCAATTTCTAAATAAAAAACATTTGACCTTTTTTAGGGGTCACCACAGTGTGATGAATACTTTGCGGAATACTATGGGATGATAATAAATCAAAGAATGATCTCATCAGACTTCTTTCCTGCTTAACCTCTCATTTGTGTTGGTCTGAATCTTGGAAGAGAATTACAAAATAATTTCTAATTGCATGTTTGGTTTCTATTTCAGTGGCCCTCATTCTTACACTTAAGCTACTGCCTTAAAATAATCATTGTTAACCCAAACTCCAGTAACAGTTATGTGATAAGATTAAATCCACTGCTTCTGGAAAAATATATCACGATGTTATGATGAATGCTTAGGAAGTCAAAACTATAAGTGTTCTCGGAAAGCCAGTATTTCAGAACTGCAAAAAAGGATTAGAGTGAGAAGTATTTTTTCATTCAATACATCGTTACATTTAAAATATTTGTGTCTCTGAGTTTTTTAAGTTCCCATAAATTTTGAGAATTTACCTTAATCCTTTGCATGTAAGAGTAGATTTATGTTGTCAATTTAGAATAAAAAATGCTCTAATCATCTAAAATGAATTCATCTATTTGTTAGCCTTCTGCAAGAAAGCAAGGTTTTCTTTAGGGTAATGGCCAAAACAGGGCTTCCTAGGTGGATCGGTGGTAAAGAATGTGACTTCCGGTGCAGGAGAGATGGAAGAGATGAGGGTTCAGTCCCTGGGTCGGGAAGATCCCTTGGAGAAGGAAATGGCAACCCACTCCAGTACTCTTGCCTAGAGAATCCCATGGACAGAGGACCCTGGCAGGCTACAGTCCATGTGGTTGCAGAGTTGGATGTGACTTAGCAATACACAGCAACAAACTAAGCAATTCCTTTGATAAATTTCCTGAAGTAGAAACCTGTATAAATAGGAAAGTGGAAAAAATCATGTAATTAATGGTTCTCACAGTTATCAATATGTAACTATTTGTATGTATTTGATTTGATTGTGGTTGATTTGAGATAAATTTCTTATAGTGCTAAAATTAGTAGGAAAAAAATAACCTCTATAAAAGGATCATATCTTCAATAGCTTATTAATTACTCCTGGCATCTCTATGATGTGTAGTATGCATTGGGCTCTCTATTACTTGAGATGATCTGTGTCATCTTTCCTCCCATGGTTTGAGGACTAGGGCTGGGTACCTGGGGTAGAGGATAGGCTAATTGGGGATTAAGGGGCCCCTATGGTCTAAACCAACTGAAGAGAAGGAGCTTTGCCTAAACTAGTGTACAAAGTGAGAGCCAAGTTGAGAGTAGAAATTTTCTGTAGTCTTGGTGAGAGAACTGTGTTAAAGAAGAGGCAGAAAAACTGGAAAAGAAGGGATGGGATAGAATGCTTGACATAGGTACATGCTGCAGGAGTTGGCCGTTGAGGCCAAGGTGGCAGCTGAGACAGTACTAGTTTCAGAATTTCCATGATTAGAGGTTGCTAATATCGGCTTCCCCAGTGGCTCAGATGGTAAAGAATTTGCCTGTGATGAGGGAGACCTGGGTTCGATCACTGGATTGGGAAGATCCCCTGGAGAAGGGAATGGCAACCCATTTCAGCATTCTTGCCTGGAGAATTCCATGGTCAGAGAAGCCTGGCAGGCTACAGTCTATGGGATTGCAAATTGCTGGACACAACTGAGTGACTCTCTCTCTCTTTCTCTCTCTCTCTCTCTCACACACACACACACACACACACACACACACACACACACGATGCTAACACCATTAGTGTAAAACAGAGAAGTCTAAAGACAGATATGCACCCTGGAGAAAATACTGACTCAGTTTTAGATGCATTGAATTTCAAGTGATTTCAGAAGAGCCAGAGGGTGATACCAAGTAAGCAGCTGAAATAGGAACTCTAGGCTGCCAGAGAGATTACATTTCCAATTTAGATTTGGAGAGTCATCCACATACAAGTGATAGTTGGACCTGTAGGTGTGAGTTGACTCAGCAAGTGAAAAATTGGAAAGTGAAGAAACTCGTGTAAAGAGCTTTAAGAGGTGCCTAAAAGGTAGAGAAAGAAAGAGAGGCCTAAAAAATAAATGAGGAGAAATTAGGGAGGCATGAAAAGAAGGAGAAGTGTTTCATGATGTTCAAAGCAGGAGTGGTTTCCAAAAGGAGGTACTACAAGCACCGGTGCCTGGAGAAGTCAAGAGTCACTATTGGACATAGGTGACAAGGGATGGGGTAGAGGGAGAGTTGTGGGTCAGAGCTGGATGAAATGAGGCAAACGCAGGTTGTGAGGATCACAGACTTAAGTGATCAAATTCTTGTATGTGAGAGGAGCAAGAGAGAGAGACTTTGTGGTTTATTATCAATGTCCTATGACCTAGGGCTAAGACTCTCACCTGTATGCATGCATCTCAACAACCATACCTGGGAAGTTCCCACTTCAGCCTGTGGATGTGCATGCAAACTTATTCTTATCAAGTATTTCCAGTTTCCAAAATTTTTTGCTAAGCCTGGGCCTATCTGATATATAAACCTATGCAAAAGATATCTACTGTGTTATCTCAGGAAACCCAGTCTCTATTTCAGTAATACTATGTGTATTTCCAGCACATGTTTATGGGAAAAAAGACCAGTGATTGTGCAGGGCTTGGCATATTAATACATTTTTTAAACTTGATAAATTTGTTCTTAACTAGTTGGCTTGTTATTTTATCTGATGATTTTAGCAGTATTTGAAGAAAAGAGGTTATGAGCACATTCTGTCTTGATTTTAAATATCAATTGTGTGAACTAAGTATTTGTTTTGATATTTTGTTGCTTTTATCCCTGAATCTACCAAAATGTCATAGCATAGAATCCCAATGAACATTTAACAAGGGAATAAGTAAACTTACAAAGATAACTGATTTTTAAAATGTATTTTTTAATTGGAGGAAAATTGTTTTACAATGTTATGTTGCTTTCTACCATATAACCACACAAATCAGTCATAATCATAATCATATATATATGTATATGAATATATATACACATATATATATGGAATATATAAAAATATATATTTTCCCACTTGAGCCTCCCTCTCCTCCCCCCATCTCCCGCTAGGTCATCATAGAGTGCCAGGCTGGGCTCCTCATGTTATATAGCAACTTCCCACTAAGCTATCTGTTTTATACAAGATAGTGTATATATGTCAATGTTCATCCCATGGTCTCCTTCCCCTGCTGTGTCCACAAGTCTGTTTTCTACATCTGAGTCTCCATTCCTCTCTGCAAATAGGTTCATTAGTACCATTTTTTTATATTCCATATTTCTGAGTTAATATACAATATTTGTTTTTCTGTTTCTGGCTTACTTCACTCTGTGTAATAGCTTCTAGGTTCATCTATGTCACTACAACTGACTCAAATTCATTCTTTTAATAGCTGAGTAATATTCCATTGTATATATGTACCACTTCTTTATGCATTCATCTGTTGATGGATATCTGTGTTGCTTCTATGTCCTGGATATTGTAAATAGTGCCACAGTGAACACTGGGGTACATGTGTCTTTTACAGTTGTGGTTTGCTCAGGGTATATGCACAGTAGTGGGATTATTTTGTCATTTGTAGTTCAATCGCTAAGTCATGTCCACTCTTTGCAACCCCATGGACTGTAGCACACCTGGCTCCTCTGTCTTCCACTGTCTCCCACAGTTTGCTCAAATTCATGTCCATCGAGTCATTTATGCTATCTAACCATCTCATCTTCTGTCACCCCCTTCTCCTGCCCTCAATATTTCCCAACATCAGCGTCTTTTCCAAAGAGTTGGCTCTTTGCATTAGGTGGCCAGAGTTTTGGAGCTTCAGTAGTTGTCCCTCCAAAGAATATTCAGACTTGATTTCCTTTAGGAGTGACTGGTTTGATCTCCTTGCAGTCCAAGGGACTCTCAAGACTCTTCTTTAGCACCACTATTCAAAAGAATCCATTGATCGATGTTCAGCCTTCTTTATGATCCAACTCTCACATCCGTACATGACTACTGGAAAAACCATAGCTTTGACCATATGGACCTTTGTCAGCAAAAGGATATCTCTGCTTTTTCATATTGTGTCTAGTTTTGTCATCACTTTCCTTCTAGTGAGCAAACATCTTTTAGTTTCACGGCTGCAGTCACTGTCTGCTGTGATTTTGGAGTCCAAGAAAATGAAATCTGTCACTGCTTCCACTTTTTCCCAATCTGTTTGCTATGAAATGATGGGACTGAATGCTGTTATATTAGTTTTTTGAATGTTTAATATCAAGCCAGCTTTTTCACTTTGCTCTTTCACCCTAATCAAGAAACTCTTCAGTTCCTTTTCACTTTCTGCCATTAGAGTGATATCATCTGCATATCTGAGGTTGTTGATATTTCTCCCAGCAATGTTGATTCCAGCTTATGATTCATCCAGCTCAGTATTTTGCATGATGTACTTTGCATAGAAGTTAAATAAGCAGAGTGACAATAAACAGCCTCGTCATATTCCTTTCCCGATTTTGAGCCAGTCCATTGTTCCATTGTCAGGTTCTAATTGTTGCTTCTTGTCCCATATTTAGGTTTCTCAGAAGACAGATAATGTGGTCTGGAAATCCCAACTCTTTAAGAATTTCCCACAGTTTGTTGTGATCCACACAGTCAAGGGCTTTAGTATAGTCAATGAAGCAGAAGTAGATGCTTTTCTGGAACTCCTTTGCTTTCTTCATAATCCCGTGAATGCTGGCAATTTGAAATTTGATTCTTCTGCCTTTTCTAAACCCATCTTGTACATCTGGAAGTTCGCAGTTCACAAACTGCTAAAGTCTAGCTTGAAGGATTTTGAGCATAACCTTGGTAGCATGTGAAATGAGCACAATTGTATGGTAGTTTGAACATTTTTGGCATTGCCCTTCTTTGGGATTGAAATGAAAACTAATCTTTTCCAGTCCTGTGACCACCGGTGAGCTTTCCAAATTTGCTGACATATAGAGTGCAGCACTTTCACAGCATCATCTTTTAGGATTTGAAATAGCTCAGCTGGAATTCCATCACTTCCACTAGCTTAATTTGTACTATTGCTTCCTAAGAACTACCTGACTTCACACTCCTGTGTGAATGACCTGTTCTAGGTGAATGACCACACCATTTTGGTTATCTGCGTGGTTGAAACCTTTATTGTATAGTTCTTCTCTGTATTCTGGGCTTCCCTTGTGGCTCAGCTGGGAAAGAATCCACCTGCAATTTGGGAGACTTGGATTTGATCCCTGGGTTGGAAAGACATCCTAGAAAAGGAAATGGCTACCCACTCCAGTATTCTGACCTGGAGAATTCCATGAACTGTATAGTCTATGCAGTTGCAGAGTCAGACACAATTAAATGACTTTTACTTTCTGTGTATTCTGGTCACTTCTTAATCTCCTTGCTGAGTCATATGGTAGATTGATTGCTAGTTTTTTTTAAGGAATCTCCGTACTGTTCTCCATAAAGACATACCAGTATACATTCCCACCTACAGTGCAGGAGGTTCCCTTTTATCCTCATCCTTTCCAGCATTCACTGTTTGTAGATTTTTTTGATGATGGCCATTCTGAATAATGTGAAGTGATATCTCATTTTAATTTTGATATGTATTTCTCTAATAATGAGTGATTTGGAGCATCTTTTCATTTGTTTATTGGCCATCAATATGTCCTTTTTGGAGAAATGTCACTTTAGGTCTTCTGCCTTTTTTTTTTTTTTTGGTTGCGTTGTTTGTTTTTCTGATATTGAACTGTATGAGCTGCTTATCCATTTTGAAGATTAATTCTTTGTCAGTTGATTCATTTGGAATTATTTTCTCCCTTTCTGAGGGCTGTCTTTTCATCTTTTCTATAATTTCCTTTGTTGTGCAAAAGCTTTTAAGTTTAATTAGGTTCCATTTGCTTCTTTTTGTTTTTATTTCCTTTACTCAAGGTGGTGGGTCAGAGAGAATATTGCATCAGTTTATGTCAAAGAGTGTTCTGCCTACGTTTTCCTCCAAGAGATTTAGAGTTCCTGGCCTTACATTTAAGTCTGTAATCCATTTTGAGTTTTTTTTGTGTATGGTGTTAGGGAAGTGATCTAATTTCATTCTTTTACATGTAACTGTCCAGTTTTCCCAGCACCACTTATTGAAAAGGCTGTCTTTTCTCCATTGTATACTCTTGCCTCCTTTGTCAAAGATAAGATATCCATATGTACCTGGGTTTATCTCTGAGCTTTCTAAAAGATAGCTGATTTTTACTAGTCTTAAAATTTGCTTGAGAATATAACAGAAATCAGTAAGGTGATAACAGGCAAGCCAACAAGCCATCTTCTTGAACCGGCCAATGTCATTCATTCAATATGTATTTATTGCACATTTCAATCAGAAACAGTGTCCTTCCTCCAGGGATCAGAAGCAAAAAAAAAAAAAAAAGAATAATTACAATCTTGTGATAGCTACTATAGTAGATGCGCTGTTGGAAGATTTAACAAGATTTTCTAAGTCTTCCTTCAGGAGTCCAGGCAAGACTACCTGGGAGAGATGACCTTTTGGCTATTTGCTATTAGAGTATTTACCATGGCAAATAATATTCAAGTGTGAGTAAGAAATTGTCAGGCAAACACTTATGTAGAAATAGGTTATTCCAAGAGCACTGAACCACATATTTTCAGGTGCAGAATATTTTTTTAAAAAGACACAAAGTTAATATTTATTAAATGTAAATAAAGGCCAGGCATTTTGGAAAATGCAGTATATCATTTGCTTCTCACAACCAATAATTTTCTGTATTCCTTCTTTTGTAGCTGAAAATATTCAGTCCCAGAGAAATTAAACAGCTTTCTTAAAACCACAAAACTAACTACTGAATGGACAGGGTTTGAAATCAAGTCAGGTTGAGCAGGTAGGCCACGCGCCTAACAACAACTAAGCTACCCAACATCTGAACCAGAATAACTGGAAGTAGTTCAGCAGAGCTGAAATCCAGTGTGTGTACATCAGGTAGTAAGTACAGAAGAAGATATCAGAAATATAGATTAGGGCAGATGGTAGAGAGCTGTGTGTGCTAAGGATTTAGGGATTTTTTTTTTTTCCTTGAAGGTAATAGGGTGCCCCTGAAGATTTAAGTAGTGACAGGATTGGATTGGTATTTTAGAACAATTGCTTCCTATAAACATAGTGTGCAGTCGAGGGAGAGCAAGCATAAGGAATTACCCTGAGAGATGCTGACAAACAATAAGAACTTAACTAAAGAGGTAGTGGCCTAGATTGAGAGATGAATGGAAGACTATCTGGGATTTGGGATGTAGAATCAATAGAACTTGAGTCATTGGATGAAAAGTGTGACTAAATAAAAAGCTTTGAAGATGATTCAGATATTTCTGCTTTGGTTAATTGTGTGGTCTGGAGTACTATTAACCAGAATGAGAAACTCCACAAAAGGACCATGTTTCACCAGAAGAAAATAAGCTCTGTTATTATTATTATTACAGTACAGCTGAGTTACAGTATTACATTACTTTCAGGTGTACAACATAGTGATTTAATATTTTTGTATTCCATTTAAAGTTATTATAAAATATTGGCTGTATTCTCTGTGCTGTACAATGTGTCCTTATATATTATTTGTTTTACCATAGTAGTTTGTATCCCCTTAATCCCCTACCCCTGTCCTTCCCCTCCTCCTAACCGTCTTCTCACTGGTAACCATTAGTTTGATCAAATGAGCTGAGTTTTAAGCATGTTGTTTACAAACTGGAAAGTATTACATAGACAGCTGGATACAATCTGCTTTCTGATTTACCCCCTACCTCTGTTCCATTCCCGTTTCCCATTGGTCTGCCTTTGACCTTCATGCTCCAGCCATTTTGAGCTCCATACCTGTGCTTCTCTAAACAAGCCTTGCTCTTTCAATGCTGAGTATTTGCAGAGCTGCTCTATCTTCTTGGACTTCCCCTTAACAAGAATACCCCTCTCCTGTGCGCTTTTAGTACTTCATACATACATCTCTTCAAAGTTATCACATCTCATTGTTATTATCTCTGCTTCCTTCGTTAAATGTAAAGCCCCAACTGAGTGAGTCTTAATCACTTTTGAATACAATTTTTATTGTCCTGTGGCAGGTGCTGAGCCTGTCATTTGAGCTAATTAACACTTTAGTAAGCCAGGACTAGAGAGATGGATGCAAAGTCTTCAGCATGCTGTTTCTTTGTTATAAAAGCAATTACAGCATTATAGTTTAGGGAATCTTAGTTCCACAATTATCATCTTGGTGATTATTGGACATGTTACTTTTCTGTGCTATTTGGTTTTCTTACCTATAAAATAGGGATAATAGTATTACCTACTCATAGTGAAGTGAAGCCGCTCAGTCATGTCTGACTCATACCAACGCCATAGATTGCAGCCTGCCAGGCTCCTCCATCCATGGGATTTTCCAGGCAAGAATACTGGAGTGGTTGCTATTTCCTTCTCCAATCTACTCATAAGGTATTTTCTCATTTAGTTTTTACAGTAGAACCTTGTTAGTTAAAAGATAGCAGCATGTATATGTCAATCCCAAACTCTCAGTCTATCCCTGTCCCACTGTCCTTCCCCCTGGTAACTATAAGTTCATTGTCTAAGACTCTGAGTCTTCCTACTTTATAAACAAGTTTGTATCATTTTTTAGATTCCTCATGTAAATGATATCATATGACACTTGTCTTTTCCTGTCTGATTTACGTCACTTAGTATGTTTCACCCATGTTGCTCCAAATGTCATTATTTCATTCTTTTTAATGGTTGAGTAATATTCCGTTGTATATGTGTACCATATCTTTTTTATCTATTAATCTGTCAATGAGCATTTAAGTTGCTTTCGTGTCTTGGCTATTGTAAACAGCACTGCAATGAACACTGAAGTGCACGAATACTTTCAAATCATGTTTTTCTCTGGATACATGCCCAGCAGGGACTGCTGGGTCATATGGTATCTCTGCTTTCAGTTTTTAAAGAAAACTTCATGCTCTTCTCCATGATGATTGTCCCATTTTACATTCCCACCAACAGTGTAGGAGGGTTCTCTTCTGTCTATATTCTCTAGGCACTTGTTGGTTTTAGACTTTTTGATGTCCACTCTGACTGGTGTGAAGTGATATCTCACTGTACTTTTGATTTGCATTTTTCTAATATTTAGTGAGGTAGAGTATCTTTTTATATGCACCTTGGCAATCTGTATGTGATCTTTAAGAGAAATGTCTATTTAGGTCTTCTGCCTCTTTTTTGATTGGGTTGTTTATTTTTTGGATATTGAGCAACATGAGCTGTTTATAAATTTTTGGAGACTAATCCCTTCTCAATTGCATCATTTGTGAATATTTCCCCCCATTCTGTAGACTGTCTTTTTGTTTTGCTTCTGGCTTTTCTTCCCTTTCTTAAGATTTTTGTGACCATTAAATTAGTTAGGACATATAAAGTGTAGCAATGTCTTATACACTAGAGAATTCAAACATTAGCTATTAATTTCCTGATTGATCATAATGGATTTTAAACATACGGTATTAGCTACAAGTTTCACTTTCTCTCTCTCTTTCTCTGCTAAGAGTAAGTCTCTCTTTTCTTAAGATCTAAGAGAAAAAAGTTCTACACTTAACAGTGAGTAATGCTCTTCACCACCCAGCTCTAAGAAAAGTAGGCTACCTTCATTTAGATGAAATGGTTGTCATTACAGTATAAACAGCATTCCTTTTGTCTTCAGAGTAGTCTACCAGACAGCTGCTGATAAATATATCCCTATTTTCCTCTTTTAAAGTATATTGAAACTAGAGATATTTGAGACAATTACATAATAGAAAAACATACGATAGTTAACAGATCTGGGTTTCTTTCAAAGTAAGTTTTATTTCTAAACTTTTGCATTCTCAAAGTATTTTCCTCAGTTCAGTTCAGTCATTCAGTCATGTCCAACTCTTTGCGACCCCATGAATCGCAGCAC
>SJYC01114541.1:0-14834 GCA_006408675.1 Madoqua kirkii | reverse complement strand
AAGAATTGATGCTTTTGAAGTGTGGTGTTGGAGAAGACTCTTGAGAGTCCCTTGGACTGCAAGGAGATCCAACCAGTCCATTCTGAAGGAGATCAACCCTGGGATTTCTTTGGAAGGAATGATGCTGAAGCTGAAACTCCAGTACTTGGGCCACCTGATGGGAAGAGTTGACTCATTGGAAAAGACTCTGATGCTGGGAGGGATTGAGGGCAGGAGGAGAAGGGGACGACCGAGGATGAGATGGCTGGATGGCATCACTGACTCGATGGACATGAGTCTGAGTGAACTCCAGGAGATGGTGATGGACAGGGAGGCCCGGCGTGCTTCGATTCATGGGGTTGCAAAGAGTCCGACACGGCTGAACGGAACTGAACTGGATGCCTCATGATCTGAGGTGGAGGTGAGGCAATTATGCTAGCACTGAGGAGTGGATGAAAATGTGGATTATCATTAACACGAGCAGAGAAAGCAATGGCAACCCACTCCAGTACTCTTGCCTGCAAAATCCCACGGACAGAGGAGCCTGGTAGGCTGCAGTCCATGGGGTCGTGAAGAGTCAGACACGACTAAGTGACTTCACTTTCACTTTTCACTTTCATGCATTGGAGAAGGAAATGGTAACCCATTCCAGTGTTCTTGCCTGGAGAATTCCAGGGATGGCGGAGCCTGGTGGGCTGCCATTTATGGGGTCGCACAGAGTCAGACATGACTGAAGCAACTTGGCAGCAGCAGCAGCAGCAGCACTAACATAAGAAGTTTGACTGCACAGAGACCATAATAAGTTAATTGCTTGCAGATTCATGTCAGAACGCTATCAGTGAGTGGCAAGTAATGGTGAGCTGTATAATTATTTCTATTATATATCACAATGTAATGATAACAGATATAAAGTACACAATAGATGTAAGGTACTTGAATCATCCTGAAACCGTCTCCCCCCAACCCTTGGTCCATGCAAAAATTGACTTCCACAGAACTGGTCCCTGGTGCCAAAAATGTTGGAGATGCTGTTCTAAAACCCTACTTCCAAGATCTTGGCAAATGGATCCCATCTTTTCCCTCTTACCCCCAGCCTTAGACATCTTTGCTGATTTGACTAGCAAAGTCAAAACAGTTCTTTTCTTTAAACAGTTCTGCCAGCTTCCACAAAAATGTCTGACTGCTTGGAAGGTTTCTACTTGGCCATTGGCATGGTTTTCATCTACAAGAGAAAGAAAATAAGGTTTGTTTCCTGTCGTGGATGGGTTTGCATTTAAAAATGTGCTGTATGCAACTATAACATCATTGCATTTCAGCTAATTAATGGCTTGAGAGTCCCTTGGATGGCAGGGAGATCCAACCAGCCCATCCTAAAGCAAATCAGTCCTATTCACTGGAAGAACTGATGCTGAAGCTGAAACTCCGATACGTTGGCCCCCTGATGTGAAGTACTGACTCACTGGAAAAGACCCTGATGCTGGGTGGGATTGGGGGCAGGAGGAGAAGGGGACAACAGAGGATGAGATGTTTGGATGGCATCACCGACTCAATGGACATGAGTCTGAGTGGACTCTGGGAGTTGGGGATGGACAGGGGGCCTGGTGTGCTCCAGCCCATGGGGTCTCAAAAAGTTGGTCACGACTGAGCAACTGAACTGAACTGATAAATTAGTGGCTGAATAAACCAACTGAATTAATGGCTATCATGGGTGAAGTACAGCACTGTGCTTAGAGTTCTGCACACAGAGTAATTGCTCCAGGTGTATGTAGAGGATGTTACTGATACAGATAGTAATGGGAGCTTTGAGGATAACAGATTTTAAAGCCTTTTTAACAATATCATGGGCATGGCTTTAAAAAAAAAGCAGTGTGAAATGAGAATTTTAATTTCTACTTTGTGAGTATAAAATAAACCTGAGCAGTAACCCTTGTCTTTAGTAGATATAATGTTAGCTTACTCCTCATCCTACTGTCTGGCCTTCTCTAGATTTGTTCATTTGTGTCAAGATATATTTTTTAAGCCTGTACTGGGCACTAGGCAGACAGGAGTCAACAGGACAGGCATCTTCCCTCTTGAAGGTTCCAGAACTGCAGGAAAGACTACTGTTGGACAAGCCACCACTGGTAATGGTGAGTGCTGCTTTTTTGTTTGTTTTAAAGAAAAGAGTCAAGTGTAACAGTCAGGTTTGAATATTCTCTTTCAGAGCCCGTCACAGCTATTACTCTCTGAGCATGTGTTTCTTCTTTGCCTAGAATGTTCTACCCACCTTCCCAGAAAAGGGAATCTTCCAGGCAATATCATGTTAGTTCATGTGTTCCCTGGCCTCTGAAGGCAGAATTAGGGCTTTTGTAGTACTGTGTTCCCAGAACATGGTCCAAGTGCTTCATCAAGTGGCTACTTGGTGCCTTTCAAGTGCTCTGGCCCTGAAGTCAGCATCTTTGGGTTTCAATCAGAGTCCCACCAGTTATTAGTTACATGGACTTAAATGATGAACAGTTACGTAGCCACTCACCTCACTTTCACCATCTGTAAAATGAAAATTTTAAATGGGATATAACTATTAGGATTGTTGGGAAGATTAAATGAATTACTCATATAAAAAGCACATAAAAGAATGCCTGGCAGATCATAACTGTTTTTTCAGTGTTGGCTGGGGCTGCCACGGCACTAATGAATACTTCATGTAGAGATTGTGGTTAATCTGTCTGCCTGCCTCCTTAGACCATGCATTCTTAGATATCAGGGTCCTTGATTCATTTGTCCCTTTTGTTCTTGTTCTTAGCATAGGGTTTGGCACCCAGGAGGGCCACAAGCAGAGCCTGATAAATGAATGGAAGAGTGATGAGTCCCCACAAACAAGATAATCAGGGCCCAGGTCAAAGGAATTTGGGTCAACGTCTTTCTAGGAACTTGGCTTATGCTGCCTGCTATGATTTTGTTCCATTTCTTGGTGAAGAACCAGTAAGGAAGGAAAAGTAACTAGATCTTTTGGACCAACTCTTGGTGTGCTTTTTGGCTCCTTTATTTCAATGCAGACTCTCCTCTGGTTCCTTGGACACCATGGAAAATAACTAGCATTTTTTTAGATTCAGCCATCACATTCTTTGAAAGAGAAAACAACATCACGTCTTTTTTTTAATTATGCCAAGCCGCGTGTGTGAGAGTGCTGCAACACCATGCAATTTTATTTTGTCAAGTGCCTTTCATCACAAGCTACATCCCTGACATTCCAGTCAAACAATGACTGATACAGCATAAGGTGTTTGGGGCAGTGGGGAGGAGGGGAGTGAAGGGACCGGAACAAAGGAGAAAGTCTGTGAGCACAGGGACCTCTAGTCAGATTTTCAGGGGCCTCCAAGTCTTCCTCCGGCAGTGATTGTTCAGTAACGTTTCAGGCAGAATAACTGGAATGGGCAGTGGTTTAGCAAATGGCTTAGACAATGGCTTTGATTTTATGGTGATGACACAGTTACACTGTATTTGTTGTGCTGCACTGGAGCTCTTTATACGCCAGGCAGGGCTTCCTGTTTAGCAAGGCGTGTCTCTGCAGACAAAATGCTGTCCCCCTCTGCAGTGTCAGTGGAGAATCAGAGCGGCCACGAGCTTTCAGATGGGCCCTGCAGTGTCCACCCATGTCCCAGAGTCAGGCCTGACACTGCAGGACGGAGAAGGGCATTGCTTCATCCTCGGTTGGTCGGGCATTACCGTATGCACTTCATACACTTCATTTCAGGGAACAAGGCCCATAGGCCCAATACACCCAGGACCTATTTTCTTCCAGCCTTCGAGCTAATAATGTTCACATCGTTAAAAGATTGTTTAAAAAAAGAACAACAAGTACAAGACAATATGCAGCAGATATCTTATGTGGCCTACCAAGCTTAACATGTTCACTTTCCGGTCCTTTATAGAAAAATATGCTGATTCCAGCTTCATCTTATTAATTCAGTCAATAAAATGATGTGAGCATTTATTGTCCCCATTCTGTAATTTGGATCCTGCATCTTAAAAAGGATAAGTACTCATCTGATATTACCCAGTTAGTCAGTATAACTACTACCCAGGGATCACAAACTCAGCTATCTCCAGGACTTGGGCAGATAATACGAATGAATACATGGGCCCAGGAGGGGCTGTGACAATACAGAGGTGACATGGCCTTTCCAAAGGACAGCTGCAGTGCAGTTCAGGCCAGTGGTGACTCACCTAGAACAGTGACCCATGTCACTAATTTTCTGATCTTTCAAGGAAAGCCAGGAAGCCAGATTTTCATGTAAAATCTCCTAATTTCCAAAGGCTGGCCAACCGGACTCAAAGTTTATTCAATGTTACATGGTTCATACAAAACAGGCTTGTGGGCTGAATGTAGCCCAAGAGCCTACAGTTTGAAGCCAGGGCATATTATTATGAGTTCATTTGTTCCAACTTAACAGTGAGAAACTGAAAATAGGAAAGGAAGAGTGAAAGTACTGAGATCACAGCACTATTAAGTGGCAAAACCCAAATCATTTGATTTTATTATATGAGCTCTGTCTCCTGAGCACTGCTCTGATTTCTAATTGGTACCGCAGATAGTTCAGAAGTAAGAATGATTTCTTATAGACTTATCTAAACTACCAAGGACTGAAGCTGAAGCTCCAATACTTTGGCCACTTGATATGAAGAGTCAATTCATAGGAAAAGACCTTGATGCTGGGAAAGATTAAGGGCAGGAGGAGAAGGGAGTGACAGAGGATGATATACTTGGATGGCATCACTAATTCAGTGGACATGAGTTTGAGCAAACTCTGGGAGATGGTGAAGAACAGGGAAGCCTGGCAAGCTGCAGTTCACGGTGTCTCAGAGTCAGATACAACTTAGCAATGGAACAATGACAAAAAATCACCAAGTGCTACAAGGAGATAACAGAAGTTCAGACAGACCTCAAGGGTACAGCTTAGAGATCATCTAGAGCCGCTTCCTCATAATTTTATGGTTTTGGAAAATAATCAGAGAGGCTTCCTGAAAAACCCAAAGTCACACAGCTAAGAATGGAGATGGGTCTCTGACCTCAGATCCTAGACTCACTCCAGTGCTTTTGCTTGAGCCTCTGATGTACTTGAATTTTTCAGATGTCTCTACAAAATCTCCTTTATTATGCCTGTGTGACACATGAGCATGGTTCTAGCTGAGACTTTGCTGAAATTCACACACAGCTAGGTTGTCATTGTTCAGTTGCTCAGTTGTGTCTGACTCTTTGTGACCCCATAGACTGCAGCCCACCAGGTTTCCCTGTCCTTCACCATGTCCTGGAGCTTGCTCAAACCCATGTCCATTGAGCTGGTGATGCCATCCAACCATCTCATCCTCCATTGTCCCCTTGTCCTCCTGCCTTCAATCTTTCCTACCATCAGGGTCTTTCCTAATGAGTTGGCTCTTCACATCAGGTGGCCAAAGTATTGGAGTTTCAGCTTCAGCATCAGTTCAGTTCAGTTCAGTTCAGTCACTCAGTCATGTCCGACTCTTTGCAACCCCATGAATCGCAGCACGCCAGACTTCCCTGTCCATCACCAACTCCTGGAGTTTAACCAAACTCATGTTCATCGAGTCAGTGATGCCATCCAGCCATCTCATCCTCTGTCTTCCCTTTCTCCTGCCCTCAATCCCTCCCAGCATTGGAGTCTTTTCCAATGAGTCAACTCTTTGCATGAGGTGGCCAAAGTACTGGAGTTTCAGCTTTAGCATCAATCCTTCCAAAGAAATCCCAGGACTGATCTCCTTTAGAATAGACTGGTTGGATCTCCTTGCAGTCCAAGGGACTCTCAAGAGTCTTCTCCAACACCACAGTTCAAAAGCATCAATTCTTTGGCACTCAGCCTTCTTCACAGTCCAAGTCTCACATCCATACATGACCACTGGAAAAACCATAGCCTTGACTAGACGGACCTTTGTTGGCAAAGTAATGTCTCTGCTTTTCAATATGATATCTAGGGTGGTCATAACTTTCCTTCCAAGGAGTAAGCGTCAGTCCTTCCAATAAATATTAACCATTGATTTCCTTGAGAATTGACTGGTTGGATCTTCTTGCAGTCCAAGGGAATGTCAAGAGTCTTTTCCAACACCATAGTTCAAAACCATCAATTATTTGGTGCTCAGCCTTCTTTATGGTTCAACTCTCACATCCATACATGATTACTGGAAAAGCCATAGCTTTGACTAGACGGATTTTGTTGGCAAAGTAATGTCTCTGTTTTCTAATATGCTGTCTTGGTTGGTCTAGCTTTTCTTCCAAGAAACAAGCATCTGTTAATTTCATGGCTGCAGTCACCATCCACAGTTACTTTGGAGCCTGAGAAAATGAAGTCTGTCACTGTTTCCACTGTTTCCCCATCTATTTGCCATGAAGTGATGGAACCAGATGCGATGATCTTCGCTTTCTGAATGTTGAGGTTTTTTTGAATAATTGTATTCGTTTATTTACTTTTGGCTGTGCTGGGTCTTCACTGCAGCATGGACTTTTCTTTTGTTGCAGAGCATGCGCTCCAGGACATGTGGGCTCATTAGTTGCTGCTCCCAGGCTCTAGAGCACAGGCTCAACAGTCGTGGTCCGTGGGCCTGGTTGCTCCGAGGCATGTGAGATCTTTCCAGACTGGGGATTGAACCCATGCCCCCTGCCGTGGAAGGTGGATTCTTTACCACTGAGCCACCGGGGAAGCCCTGAATGTTGAGTTTTAAACCAGCTTTTTCACTCTCCTCTCTCACCTTCATTAAGAGGCTCTTTAGTTCCTCTTCATTTTCTGCCATTAGGGTGTTATCATCTGCATATCTCAGATTACTGATATTTCCCCCCACAATCTTGATTCCAGCTTGTGCTTCATCTAGCCTGGTATTTCATATCAGGTACTCTGCATACAAGTTAAATAAGCAGGGTGACAATACACAACCTTGTGCATAACAGTCTGAAAAGGCACAGCTTAGTACATCTAGCAAATTAAATGGATCATCACTCCTTCCACCCATGTTGGAAGCTGGCCTGAGTTGACTTGCTTGCAGGGTGGTGAATTCTAGGTGAGCTAGGAGTAGAGACTAATGATGGGAAAGGGGATATAGGAGGACAGGAGTTTTATTTCCCCAGGCCAGTGAGCCTACTGGTGGCAGCTGACAGAGCTCTTTTCATAAAACACCTGTGAGATCCAGTTCTGTTACCTGGGGTCCATGTGGCTTTGACTGGGAGATGGGCTTCTTCTTGTTTCTGCAAGAAACATGTCACAACTCTGCTGAGGGCTCATAGGAAGGCATGAGGCCTTTCCATACCTTGAGGATCCTGAGTTTCAGAATGCCTGGAACTAGAACTGCAGGTGGAATGCTCAGAGAAGGCACGAAATGCAGTGGTAACAGTGAGAAGGTACCCTGGGGCTTCATAGATGGTGGGAAGAAGAGAGTATCTTGCAACCACAGCTGTAGAGAGGGCTGTGAGTGCATATGAGACACACTGGAACGCCTGGAAAATGCGTATGGTGGGAGATGTGAATGCCTGCCGGTCCTACTCGGATAGCAAAATGGAAGGAGGATAACGAAAGTTGTACCATTACTGTTCATGAAAAAAAATGCAAAAATGAATGCATTAGTCTCCCAGTTGTGTCCAACTCTTTGTGACCCCATGGACCGTAGCCTGCCAGGCTCCTCTGTCTGTGAAATTCTCCAAGCAGGAATATTGGAGTGGGTAACCATTCCCTTCTCCAGGGGATCTCCCCAACCCAGGAATCGAACCCAGGACTCCAGCATTGCAGGCAGATTCTTTACCATCTGAACCACCAGGGATATGGTACCATTACTGTTCACATGGGCCCCTTTGTACCCTGAGAAGTTAGGTTCCATATGACACGGCTGCCACAGAGAGACCTCGGTCTGGAGCCTAATCAAAATGCAGTCCCAGGACTAGCAGTTTCAGGGTCACCTGGGGCCTTCATAGAAAAGCAGAATCTCAGCCCTGTGCCAAGCCGACTGAACTTGAATCTGCAGTGTAACCAGGGCCCTGGGTGATCTATGAGTACATTAAAGTTTGAGAAGCTCTGGCCGTGGTATCAACAGCTCCAAATTGGAGGTTCTAACCTGAGAACTGTCTGTTTTTGTTTTGTGAGATTGACCAACTTCTCTACTCCTCTCCTTGCTCATTTTTAAAATGAAGATAATAATGATATTTATTCATAGGGTTATTGTGTTGTTTAATTGAGATATTGTGTAAAGCTTGTGATTGATGCCTATACATTCTTAGTAAATAATGATTATCATCATGACTATGATTACTTTTGATGATCCAGAACTTGTCTTACCACCAAAGCATTTGTAGGAGAGGCTTCTCTGGTTCCCTGTGCATTACCTTCTCCCTAGTAACCCAGTGAGCTTTCCTCTCATATCAACACAGCCTACCAGTAATTTTAATATTAAAAATGTAGCTGGTCTTTACTGATATTCTTCAGAGGACTAGGGAATAAGCCAGATAGCATCCCAGTTACCCTCACTGCAACCAGTAAGGTTATCTGCTCTTGAAAGGTGAGGACATTCAGGGTCCCAGGTTCAGCCAGGGCCCTGCAAACAGTAAAGAGTAGAGACAGAGCTTCTCCTCAGGAAGGAGCTCAAGGCCAGGAAGTGGTTGCAAACCCCTTGAAGTGCTGACCTTAGGGCTGTGGACTTCTGTTGCACATGGAGGGCTTACCAAACATGTTCCTTTTTTTTTTTAATTAGAGAATAATTACTTTACAATATTATGATGTATTTTACCATACATCAACATGAATCAGCCACAGGTACACACATGTCCCCCAGGTCTTGAACACCCCCCTCACCTGCCTCCCCACCTTATCCCTCTGGGTTATCCCAGAGCACAGGCTTCGGGTGCCCTGCTTCATGCATTGAACTTCCCTTGGTTGTCAACTTTATATAAGGTAATATACACATTTCAATGCTGTTCTCTCAAATCATCCCAGCCTCACCTTTTCCTGCTGAATCCAAAGGTCTGTTCTTTACATCAGCGTCTCCTTTGCTGCCTTGCATGTAGGACCATTGGTACCATCTTTCTAAATTCTGTATATATGTGTTAATGTGCAATATTTGTCTTTCTTTTTCTGACTTACTTCACTCTGGACAATAGGCTCTATGTTCATCCTCATTAGGACTGACTCAAATGTGTTCCTTTTTATAACTGTGAAGAAGGCTGAGCTCCGAAGAATCACTGCTTTTGAACTGTGGTATTAGAGAAGACTCTTGAGAGTCCCTTGGACTGCAAGGAGATCCAACCAGTCCATTCTGAAGGAGATCAACCCTGGGATTTCTTTGGAAGGAATAATGCTAAAGCTGAAACTCCAGTACTTTGGCCACCTCATGCAGAGTTGACTCATTGGAAAAGACTCTGATGCTGGGAGGGATTAGGGCCAGGAGGAGAAGGGGACGACAGAGGATGAGATAGCTGGATGGCATCACTGACTCGATGGATGCAAGTCTGAGTGAACTCTGGGAGCTGGTGATGAACAGGAAGGCCTGGCATGCTGCGATTCATGGGGTCGCAAAGAGTCGGACACGACTGAGTGACTGAACTGAACATTCCATTGTGTATATGTACCACAACTTCCTTATCCATTCGTCTGTGGATGGACATCTAGGTTGCTTCCATGTCCTAACTATTGTATATAATGCTGCAGTGAACATAGAGGTACATGTGTCTCTTTCAATTCTGGTTTCCTCGAGGTGTATGCACAGTAGTGGGATTTCATCCCCACTCCCTTCTCAACATCTACTAAAGTGAGAGAGAAATGAATAAAAGGGGGAAAAAATTGGAAAGGAGAAAATAGCATTTTGGATCAGTCAAGCAGATGGGGAAGAAATAATTAACTTAGGCAAACTTGTGAAAGTAAAACATAAATGACCAGTGGCAAAAGCTCAGAATCTGTCTCATTTTCACTGTTGAGCCCCAGGAAGGCTCAGAAATTAGAAGCGCAGGCATTTCCAAAAGTGAGGGGTCTGGGAAGGGCTGAGAACAGGAAGATTGGTTGAATGTGTCAAGAGTCTCTTCCTTCCTGCCCTGCTCTCCTGGGTGACTGTCTCCACCTCCAGCAGGTAGAGGAATGGAGATCTATTGTCTGGAATGAATGAGCCCAAGATACTCTGGATGTTTGGAAAGCAGTATCGCTGAAGGTATATAGTCTGTGCCGGAAATAGGAACAAGAGAAGTAAATGAACTCTATATAGAAATGATGAGACTGCCTTCCAGTCCTTCCCCCATTAAGCTTCTAGAAAATCTTAGCAGCCAGTCTGGTTGACCCTCTTCTTGACACTGGCCCCCAGAAAGAGACTGGAGAATTCCTTTCTTGTGCAACTGAGTAGCCCCTGAGAAAAGACTTACAGATAATGTTTGGGAATCACCAGTAAAATAACCTAGCCAGATCATCCTATAGGGAAGTCCACCACGCAACACATCTGGCTCTGAAATCTCCAGTTAGTTTTTCATTGATTGGATATGGCTAACCGTAGATCACCAGTATCTGATAAGCAAAGCCCTAAACACAGAATAAAATAACAATTTTTTAAAACCCTAAAGAGCACAAAGACAATGGTTGAAATTTTCATAAAATGCATCATTAATATCCTTAGAGAAATAAAGATATTATGTAGATGAAACAAGAACTGGAGGCTTTTTAAAGAGAAACATTCAAATGGCTTAAACAGGCTCCTGAAAATTAAAAAATATGACCGCAGAAATAAAAATGTCAACAGATGGGTTGGTAGACAAAGCTGAGAAAATCTCCCAGGAAGTAGAACACAAAAGATGCAAATATTAAAAGAGAGAGAGAAGATTAAAAAATTAGAAACAGTCTCAGTCAGTTCAGTCACTCAGTCATGTTTGACTCTTTGTGACCCCATGGACTGCAGCATGCCAGGCCTCCCTGTCCATCACCAACTCCACTGAGTCAGTGATGCCATCCAACCATCTCATCCTCTGTCATCCACTTCTCCTCCTGCCTTCAGTCTTTCCCAGTGTCAGGGTCTTTTCCAGCGAGTCAGTTCTTTGTATCAAGTGGCCAAAATATTGGAGCTTCAGCTTCAGCATCAGTGCTTCCAATGAATATTCAGGATTGATTTTCTTTAGGATTGACTGGTTTGATCTCCTTGCAGTCCAAGGGACTCTCAAGAGTCTTCTCCAACAACACAGTTCAAAAACATCAATTCTTCAGTGCTCAGCTTTCATTATGGTCCAGCTCTCACATCCATACATGACTAATGGAAAAACCATATCTTTGAACAGTATAAAAAGGAAAAATGATAGGACACTGAAAGATGAACTCCCCAGGTTGGTAGGTGCCCAATATGCTACTAGAGAGGAGTGGAGAAATAACTTCAGAAAGAACGAAGAGACAGAGGCAAAGCAAAAACAACACCCAGTTGCAGATGTGACTAGTAATGGAAATAAAGTCCGATGCTGTAAAGAGCAATATTGTATAGGAACCTGGAATGTTAGTTCTATGAATCAAGGTAAATTAGAAGTGGTCAAACAAGAGATGGCAAGAGTGAACATAGACATTTTAGGAAACAGTGAACTAAAATCAACTGGAATGGGTGAATTTACATCAGATGACCATTATATCTACAACTGTGGGCAGGAATCCCTTAGAAGAAATGGAGTAACCCTCGTAGTCAACAAAAGAGACTCTATAGGAGGTCCCATATCTGAATAAAAAGAGATTTGGAAATAAAGAACAAGAAAATCAGCAATAGAACATTTCAAACAAATCTTTCAGTTTCCAAAGTAAAACAATTCAGAAACAGCCCAGCACATTGAAAGAAATAAGCCCCACACCAAGCATCACGCAATTTCTGAACACTGGGGAAAAGAGATCCTAAGTTTTCAGAGGCGGTGGTGGTGGCTGGTGGTTTCGTCTCTAAGTTGGTCTGATTCTTGCAACCCCATGAACTGTAGCCTGCTAGGCTCCTCTGTCCATGGGATTCTCTAGGCAAAAATACTGGAGTGGGTTGCCATTAACAGGCAAAATGGTATCAAACTTCTTAGGAGCAACATCAGAAGCAAGAGGAAAATGGAACCATCAATGTTCTTAAAATTATAGGGAATTTATTTCCAATCTAGAATTCTACATCCAGCCAAATCAGTTCTCAAAAGCTTTACCTCTGATACATTCCCAGTATGAATAGGAAACAAAGAAGGAGGAAGACATAGGGTCCTGAAAATATAAATTACAAGAATGAGAGCCAATGACATTTCCAGGAATATGGTGGTGGGAGCAAGCTAGAAAGTAACTAGTACATACTGGAATCATTCAGACAAAGGGAATGTTAAGTAAAGGAAAGGGGAAAGTAAAGAAAAGAAAATGTAAAAAAAGAAATTGACAGGTGATTGGATGAATTGGAAAGTACTGAGAGAAGATTTATAATTTGGCAGAGACTTACCTAGATATCTAAAATGCTAATAAGCACATATGAAAGAAAAGCCAATGATTAACTCAAGAGGAAACAAAAACTAAAATAAGAAAGCACATCTTAGTACACTACATGGTTCAGCTGAGAATATTTACATAGTAGTTATAATGAAAATACCAACCTCTAACGAAAAATTAGGGTTACCCTGCTTATTAAACTTATATGCAGAGTACATCATGAGAAATGCTGGGCTGGAAGAAACACAAGCTGGAATCAACATTGCCAGGAGAAATATCAATAACCTCAGATATGCAGATGACACCACCCTTATGGCAGAAAGTGAAGAGGAACTCAAAAGCCTCTTGATAAAAGTGAAAGAGAAGAGTTAAAAAGTTGGCTTAAAGTTCAACATTCAGAAAATGAAGATCATGGCATCTGGTCCCATCACTTCATGGCAAATAGATGGGGAAACAGTGGAAACAGTGTCAGACTTTATTTTGGGGGGCTCTGAAATCACTGCAGGTGGTGACTGCAGCCATGAAATTAAAAGACGCTTACTCCTTGGAAGGAGAGTTATGACCACTCTAGATAGCACATTAAAAAGCAGAGACATTACTTTGTCAACAAAGGTCCATCTAGTCAAAGCCATGGTTTTTCCAGTAGTTATGTATAGATGTGAGAGTTGGACTGTGAAGAAAGCTGAGCGCTGAAGAATTGATACTTTTGAACTGTGGTGTTGGAGAAGACTCTTGAGAGTCCCTTGGACTGCAAGGAGATCAAACCCATCCATCCTAAAGGAGATCAGTACTGGTGTTCATTGGAAGGACTGATGCTAAAGCTGAAACTCCAATACTTTGGCTACCTCATGCAAAGAATTGACTCATTGGAAAAGACCCTGATGCTGGGAGGGATTGGGGGCAGGAAGAGAAGGGGAAGACAGAGGATGAGATGGCTGGATGGCATCATCGACTCGATGGACGGGTTTGGGTAAACTCTGGGAGTTGATGATGGACAGGGAGGCCTGGCGTGCTGAGATTCATAGGGTAGCAAAGAGTTGGACACAACTGAGCGACTGAACTGAACCAAAAATTATGATGTAAGTACATTGAGAGGTTGGAAAAAAGAGAATTTCTGTATAAAGAGGAAAAAAAAAACCCATAGCCATTAAATCATCATCTTGAATAAAAGAAAGTATATTGATAATATCTAATAATTAAAAATCCACACTCTAGTTATAGGATAAATAAATATTTGTACAACATGATAAAAATAGTTAATACTGCTGTATGTTAATATGAACGTTGTTAAGAGGGTAAATCCTAAGAGCTCTGGTCACAAAAAAAAAATTTTTTTTCTATTTGTTTAATTTTGTATCTGTGCAAGATGATAGATGTTCACTAAACTTGTGATAATCACCTCATGGTATACATAAATCATTATGTTGTACACCTTAAATTTATATAGTACTGTATGTCAATATCTTAACAAAATTGGAAGAAAAAAGTTTTTTTAATTCACACAATTTTTAGAAAAGCTAGGATTTGCAGTAGAATAGTTTACCAGATTTTACAGAAATAAAAATAAGAGGGGACTTCTCTGGTAGCTCAGATGGTAAAGGATCTGCCTGAAGCAGCTCAAAAAAGCTAGCTGAAAGTGCTTGCCTCTGGGAAGAAGGAATATTATAGGTGGAGTAGGGTGGTGAACAGTAGGGCAGGAAGTTCTCTTTTGCATTAAGATCCTTGTAGAATATTTGACTTCTAAAATTAAGCTAATGAATCATTTTATATAAAAATAAAAATTAAATTGAAAAAAAAGTATTGGAATTTTTATGGACCTTCAAGTCTCACTCTGCAGAAAGCAAGTTCTAAGGATGACATGCTAAGCAGCAGGCAGGACCTGCATGGTCTTCCTGCCTTCCCATAAAATGACACCATAGTAACAGTCATCTGGAGACAGATATTACGCAAGAGATAAACAGTGACCAGGAAGTCAGGAGCCCTGCGTTCTAGCCTTGATTCCATCATATGCAATCCTTTCAAACCTCAATTGCTTTTTATACTATAAGAGAATATGCTTATTCTGTCTACTCCACAGTGCTGCTGTGATGATCATGAAAGATAATGGATATAAATGCTTTGTAAATTGTAAAGCACTCCACAGATCTAATAGAATATCATTATTCTACCCACGTATAAGATTGGCAGACAGTTTACTATATTATAATTTATACCATCTGGTTATTTTTGTTTTTTAGCAAATTTTTTCTTATGGCAAAAATAAAATGGGTTTATTATGGAAATTTTGTAAATACTAAAAAGCAGAAAAAAGCAAACTCAAATTACCTTTAATTTTATCATCAAGAAATAATCACTACTAACTTGCATATGTTTGAGATATACATGTGATTTATACCTTATTTGTTTATACATAGATGATTATCTAAAATAGAC
>SJYC01114540.1:0-11883 GCA_006408675.1 Madoqua kirkii | reverse complement strand
GAGATATAGATAGAAGATTGAATAAGTTAAGGAAAAACTCGATTAAAAGTATTATAAACTCACAATGAATTTTCCTTTTAAAAAAATATTTCCTAAACCTGCCAATTAAAGCTAGAAACAATATTAACCTAGTAGCAATGAGCATCTCCAAACAGCAATAGTATGGCTTCTAAACACCACTTCCCACTAAAAAGAACCAAGGGTCCTCAAAAAAAAGGAAAAACAATGAATGCTTTGGGGTCTGGCTTAGAATAGATACAAAATGGGCCTTGAACACCTATTTCTCCAGGAAAAAAGGAGGCTTTCAAAGACTTGGGAGTGATTAAGATATTTTTAGTAACCAGAGATGGGGAGTAATTGAACACCGATATGAATAATAATTGAAATGAATAAAAATACTTCAAATGGATTTAAATACATGAGCTTATAATGATGCTTGGGGGTTGGGGGGAACACCTCCTTGCTTATCTCTGTAGGATGCTTGAAACCTGGTAAATCAAAGGAAAGAAACAAACATTTATCCCACACTTTCAGGTAAGAAAATAATTCATGAGAGGAAGCTTCTATTTTCAAAGTATTCCAGTTAAAAGTGAAGAAGGAATGCTCAAATTAGAATGGACCAGTTTATAACCCCTAATGAAATGATGAATCCCCCCAACAAACATCAAAGACAGCTAACTTCACAAAGACAGGTGGAAGTACACAGCACCATCTAGGAAGTGTTCTTCCCCGGAAGAATGAACTCTGAGTTGGGCCATTCTTCTAGAATTTACTACCAGTTTGTAGGAAATATCAAATGTGGAAAACCATGTTAAACTAGAAGGGTGCCATCAGTAAACTCAGATTACAAGAAATACATGATAAATAACTTGTTTCCTGTTACAAGTAGTATATAAGTGGGAGGGAAATAGATGCAGGGTTAAACCTTTTAACCTGTAGGTTAAAAGAGACAAGAGATAGCTCAACCAATTGCAGTGCATGGAATTTATTTGGATCCTAATGCAAAAAAAGAACCCTAGAAAAAACATGTATGAAACAATCATCACAATTTGAACAGTGACTAGACAGTTGATGATATTAAGAAATTATTAGCATTTTAAAATATGATATATTGTGGGTTTTTTAAAAATAGTTTATGTATTTTAGAGCTATCTACTGAAATAGTTACAGACAAAACAAAATGTTGCCTGGGGTTTCTTCTAAAATAATAGGGGTGAGCAGTAAGTGGGGATGGGTATAGGTAAAATAAGACTGGCTACTTATTAATAATCATTGAAACTATTAATAGGTAATGGGTACCGTCTGTTCACCAAACTTTGTTTGGAATTTTCTCTAATAAGTTGAAGAAAGGTCACAAAAATAAACTGTAAATCTTTTCCTAGTCATTACATATTCTCCTACACCCTAATCTATGATAGCTGTATAACAGCTCATCATACTGTGATGTACCATGATACATTTGATCATTTACTAATTGTTTGACAGTTAAGATTGTTTCCAATCTGACACTATTAATACTAACACTGACAAAATTCTTTTACATAAGTCTTTGGATCCATCTATAATTATTTTCTTTTAATTACCTCTACTGAATGTAGACATCGATTCCTAGGTTGAAAACTCACACAATGGAAGGGTTTGTTAAATACCACTAACTTATCTTTCAGAAAGTGTGTGTCATCATATAACCACTGGCAATATAAGGAGAGTAACTATTTTCTGAGTATGTAATTTTTCTTTTATACTTTTCTCATTTGATAAGTGAAAAGAAAAACTCTCAATATTCTCATATTTTGCATTTCTTGGAGTTACAAGTGACTTAAGTATACATCATTTGTTTAGGGTTTTTTTCTACTTTTTTTTTTTATAGTAAATTAGCTTTTTATGTCCTTTGCCTACTTTTCTATTGAGATGTCTTCTTCATATATACTTGTAAAACCTCATTATATATTAAGGAAAATAGCACTTTTTCATGTATGTTTCAAATATTCCCCCAACATATTATTGTTCTTTTGATTTTTGTCTTGGTTTTATAAATATATAAACATTTCAAAATTATTATATAGTCAAACTTTAAGCATTTTCCTTTATGACTTTTTCATGACACACTTAAAAAGATCTCTATTCATCTCTAAAATTATATAAATTGTCATCTATACTTTCTTCTAGAACTTTCATATTTTCTTTTTTCAATATTCAGGGTGAGAAGTTTTAAGAGGGACAGAGATTTAACTCCCCTCACTCCTCAAATGGTTTGTCCGTTCCCACAGCGCTGTTATTTGAAATGTTCATCCTTTTCCAACTGATAGGAAATTTCAGCATCTTTTGGATTGCTTTTTAATAATGAGCAGACTTGATAGTGAGAATATAATTTAATTCACTCATTTAAAGTTAATGGGAAAGTACCCGATCTTATGTTAATTTTTGAGATTTATTTAAATAAATATAGCATAATCACTGTGATCCCTGTAGTTAACTTCAAAGGGGCCATCGCTAAAATGAAACAGTATGCGACCATAAAAAAGGAGGCGGCTATTTCAAGACATATTGTTAAACGGAAAAAGCAGTATGCGGAACAACAGTGTGTGCTTATTTGCGAATTAACATTAATGCTACGCTTTTCACTCCACAGGCTAATAATCCCTAGAAATATCAGATTATAATCTGATTTGGGAGTGGTCATAGAATTTATTTTATAGGACTGTCATAAAAGGTAAGTGTATGGGTTTGCATAAAAAATTGGGTCACTGTCTGACATCACAGTGATTAGAATCACCCTACAGAGGCTTTGGTTATTTAGTGGAAGCCTTTGTGATTGCTTTTTTTGTTTGTTTGCTTGCTTTGTTTGTTACATTCCTGATTATCCCTGGACCAATGGCCACTACCCTCCAGACCAACATGCAGTTCTAGCAAAGGCTGCAGACATCCAAGACTAAGAAATGGATCGGATTTAGCTTTGCAGAACACCAGCAGCTGCCACCTGATCTACCTGCTGTAACAAAAAGGCAAATCCACAGGAGTGGCAATGAAGTATATTAGACAAATGATGAGGAAACAGACAAAAATTGTTGAGAAGAGAGAATGCATCCTCTTTGGAAAGTATCACACGGCATTCAGCAGGCAGGAGGAAAGCTTTCAGATAGCTCCTTTTGAGAAAACCACTGCCACCAGCTCTCAGAAAGGAAATGTTATGCATGAGACGTCAGCTGACACAGTGTCTCTGCTGTGAAGTAGAGGCTGGCCTAATCAGAAAGGATGCTTCCACTGCAGAATGTTGCCAGCTAGTCACCTTCGACCAGAACAGATGCTTCTTTATTCCTGATCAGTGTTTTCCCTGCTATCTGGCAGCAAGTGTCAGTGAAGGAACAAAATCCGAACCATTACATGCTCATCCGCATCTCAGCCCCACTGCCAGAACCACATGACTTCAAGGCAGAAAGTATAGTTGGTATGGGATGGAGTAAATTCATACAAAATAGATGGAAACAGTGACAGACTTTGTTTTGGGGGGCTCCAAAAGCACTGCAGATGGTGACTGCCGCCATGAAATTAAAAGACGCTTGCTCCTTGGAAGAGAAGTTATGACCAACCTAGACAGCACATTAAAAAGCAGAGACATTACTTTGCCAACAAAGGCCCATCTAGTCCAAGCTATGGTTTTTCCGGTAGTCATGTATGGATGTGAGAGTTGGACTATAAATAAGGAAAGCTGAGCGCCGAAGAATTGATGCTTTTGAACTGTGGTGTTGGAGAAGACTCTTGAGCATCCCCTGGACTGCAAGGAGATCCAACCAGTCCATCCTAAAGGAAATCAGTCCTGAATATTCATTGGAAGGACTGATGCTGAAGCTGAAACTCCAACACTTTGGCCACCTGATGCAAAGAACTGACTCACTGGAAAAGACCTTGATGCTGGGAAAGATTAAAGGCAGGAGGAGAAGGGGACAACAGGGGACGAGATGGTTGGATGGCATCACTGACTTAATGGACATGAGTTTGACTGAACTCCAGGAGTTGGTGCTGATGGACAGGGAAACCTGTCATGCTGCAATCCATGGGGTTGCAAAGAGTCAGACATGACTGAGCGACTGAATGGAACTGAAATTCATATAAAATGCCCATCTTTCACAAGGGTGTGTGTATACATACTCATAAGCTCTCCACCACTCTAATAGGATGGGAGCCCACATTCATTCATTCATTTCTTCATTCACTCCACAAGTAGTCACTGAACACCCACTTTTGTGCCAAGCATTGTGCTTGGTTATTGTAGCAGTGACCAAGACACTCGGGGAACTTCTTACACTGCAAGTGGGACAGATGTTCAAAAGTCTAAGTAAAACAAATGCACGCACAAATAATTGTAGCTTAGGAAACATGCTGTAGGAAATAAACGGGGTGCGATCATGGAGAACAATGGGATGACCTATTCTAGACAAGATTAACCATACCGTAAAATGTATGGCAGTTCATGGAGATTCAGTTCTCTGCTGGTATCAGTAATTCCATCCAACCATCCAATACTGTATGGTGGCTAAACGTATTAGCCAAGTCTATCACGTCAGTTGCTCAGTCGTGTCTGACTCTTTGTGACCCCATGGACTGTGGAACACCAGGCTTCCCTGTCCATCAATTCCTGGAGCTTCCTCAAACTCATGTCCACTGAGTTGGTGATACTATCCAACCATCTCATTCTCTGTCATCTCCTTCTCCTCCTGCCTTCAGTCTTTCTCAGCAACAGGGTCTTTTCCAATGAGCCAGTTCCTCACATCAGGTGGCCAAAGTATTGGAGTTTCAGCTTCAGCATCAGTCCTGCCAATGAATATTCAGGACTGATTTCCTTTAGGATGGACGGGTTTGATCTCCTTTCTATCCAAGGGACTCTCAGGAGTCTTCTCCAACATCACAGTTCAAAAGCATCAATTCTTTGACACTCAATTTTCTTTATCGTCCAACTCTCACATCCATACATGACCACTGGAAAAACTATAGCTTTGACTAGACAGACCTTTGTTGGCAAAATGATGTGTCTGCTTTTAAATATGCTGTCTAGGTTGATCATAACTTTGCTTCCAAGGAGCAAGCGTCTTTTAATTTCATGGTTGCAATCACCATCTGCAGTGATTTTGGAGCTCAAGAAAGTATAGTCTGTCACTGTTTCCACTGTTTCCCCATCTATCTGCCATGAAGTGATAGGACTCATTACTTTGCCAACAAAGGCCCATCTAGTCCAAGCTATGGTTTTTCCGGTAGTCATGTATGGATGTGAGAGTTGGACTATAAATAAGGAAAGCTGAGCGCCGAAGAATTGATGCTTTTGAACTGTGGTGTTGGAGAAGACTCTTGAGCATCCCCTGGACTGCAAGGAGATCCAACCAGTCCATCCTAAAGGAAATCAGTCCTGAATATTCATTGGAAGGACTGATGCTGAAGCTGAAACTCCAACACTTTGGCCACCTGATGCAAAGAACTGACTCACTGGAAAAGACCTTGATGCTGGGAAAGATTAAAGGCAGGAGGAGAAGGGGACAACAGGGGACGAGATGGTTGGATGGCATCACTGACTTAATGGACATGAGTTTGACTGAACTCCAGGAGTTGGTGCTGATGGACAGGGAAACCTGTCATGCTGCAATCCATGGGGTTGCAAAGAGTCAGACATGACTGAGCGACTGAATGGAACTGAAATTCATATAAAATGCCCATCTTTCACAAGGGTGTGTGTATACATACTCATAAGCTCTCCACCACTCTAATAGGATGGGAGCCCACATTCATTCATTCATTTCTTCATTCACTCCACAAGTAGTCACTGAACACCCACTTTTGTGCCAAGCATTGTGCTTGGTTATTGTAGCAGTGACCAAGACACTCGGGGAACTTCTTACACTGCAAGTGGGACAGATGTTCAAAAGTCTAAGTAAAACAAATGCACGCACAAATAATTGTAGCTTAGGAAACATGCTGTAGGAAATAAACGGGGTGCGATCATGGAGAACAATGGGATGACCTATTCTAGACAAGATTAACCATACCGTAAAATGTATGGCAGTTCATGGAGATTCAGTTCTCTGCTGGTATCAGTAATTCCATCCAACCATCCAATACTGTATGGTGGCTAAACGTATTAGCCAAGTCTATCACGTCAGTTGCTCAGTCGTGTCTGACTCTTTGTGACCCCATGGACTGTGGAACACCAGGCTTCCCTGTCCATCAATTCCTGGAGCTTCCTCAAACTCATGTCCACTGAGTTGGTGATACTATCCAACCATCTCATTCTCTGTCATCTCCTTCTCCTCCTGCCTTCAGTCTTTCTCAGCAACAGGGTCTTTTCCAATGAGCCAGTTCCTCACATCAGGTGGCCAAAGTATTGGAGTTTCAGCTTCAGCATCAGTCCTGCCAATGAATATTCAGGACTGATTTCCTTTAGGATGGACGGGTTTGATCTCCTTTCTATCCAAGGGACTCTCAGGAGTCTTCTCCAACATCACAGTTCAAAAGCATCAATTCTTTGACACTCAATTTTCTTTATCGTCCAACTCTCACATCCATACATGACCACTGGAAAAACTATAGCTTTGACTAGACAGACCTTTGTTGGCAAAATGATGTGTCTGCTTTTAAATATGCTGTCTAGGTTGATCATAACTTTGCTTCCAAGGAGCAAGCGTCTTTTAATTTCATGGTTGCAATCACCATCTGCAGTGATTTTGGAGCTCAAGAAAGTATAGTCTGTCACTGTTTCCACTGTTTCCCCATCTATCTGCCATGAAGTGATAGGACTGGATGGCATGATCTTAGTTTTTTTAATGTTGAGTTTTAAGCCAGCTTTTTAACTCTCCTCTTTCACTTTCATCAAGAGTCTCTTTAGTTCTTCACTTTCTGCCATAAGGGTGGTGTCATTTGCATATCTGAGATCACTGATATTTCTCCCAGATAACTTAATTCCAGTTTGTGCTTCATCCAGCCTGGCATTTGACATGATGTACTCTGTGTATAAGTTAAATAAGCAGGGTGACAATATATAGCCTTGATGTACTCCTTTTCCAATTTTGAACCAATCAAAATTGTTTTATGTCTGTTTCTAACTATTGCTTCTTGACCTGCATACAGATTTCTCAGGAGGCAGGTTAAGGTGGTGTGGTATTTCCATTTCCTTAAGAATTTTCCACAGTTTGTTGTGATTCACACAGTCAAAGGCTTTGGCATAGTCAGTAAAGCAGGAGTAGATGTTTAGCCAGGTGACCTTGGACAAATTGCTTTCTCCCTGTCTCCGTTTTCACATCTATAGAATAGAGGTAATAATTATATCTACCACATGGTGTTGCTCTAAAATTTAAATGAGATAATGCTCTTTGCTCCACCCTGGACACAGTACTTACTACATGCTAGCAATTTTGTGACTGCAATTGGTTTCTTCACTCATATTTACTAAGAAACTTTAAGTGCCAAATACTCCACTGACTGTTGCAGTGAGAGTGGGGAGAAAGAGTCAACCATTTCTCTAGAAGAGAAAATTTCTATGAATTCAAGCAGAGGCTTTCCCCTTATTTTCTAGCAGACACATCCAAAAGTCATTATTTACCCCCACATATCAGCTTTAAATTTTCAGACCAGACAGGAAAATAGCTCACAGATGAAACTGAGCAAATTGAGAATACCACCCAGCCTCAACAATTGACTTTTAAACATGGAGTCCTTCGGAGGAAAGCCACTGGCCTGAAATTCTGAGCCCTGGGTTCCCATTCACATTCTGTTCAACCAGAACCATATATGTCTCCATTTAGGCCCCCTCCCTCCCAAGTTATCTTGAGGATGTGAAAAGATAACAAATCTCTGAAGCCTCAGAGCCACAAAGAAGGCTTTCCAAGAATGCCCCTGTCCTTTTCTTAGTTCTCCATGGTGCTCTGCCTCTCAGAGTCTCTTTCCTTCCCTTATAAACTTCAAATAATGGGATCTCAGCCAGGGAGCTGCAAGGCTTAAGTGAATCAACAGCCATGGAGGGCCTTTCCAAAGGTGAAAGGGCTATGCTGGGGAAGGTGTTATTAGCACTGAGTTGGGAAACCTAGCCACATAGTAAATATTTCCATAGACGAAAAATCAACAGATGCCAAGGGAACCTAATTGAGGTGCTGTTTATAGCAAGCTTTCCAAAGAATAAGAGCCTCCTCTGGCCTGCATTTTCTTCTCTCTCTCTAATCATGATTTGATGGTGCTTATCAGTGGGCATCCAAATCCTCCGCTGATGTAATACCAGATACCAAGCACAAAGCGTTGCCCCTTGCCCCTACCTGCCTCCTTACCTGAAATACTAGCTTTCTCAAACAATTTTACAGTAACTGCTGGACTATGACAAGAAGTGTTTTTGCAAATAAGTACATTTCCTAATTAAAACTTGCCCTTTAAAGACGCACATTTTCTTGGCCCCATTATAGGTTTTCTTTTCCTTGTAACATATCATAGAATCAATAAGGGCAATGCAAACATCTTTAATATGTACAGTTTCCACAGCTCTAATAACATATCTGGCTGCCTAAGACACCTTCCCCGCCTCTCCAGCCCAGCTAATAATTTCCTCTGATTTGTTAAATGCTCTCTTATTTCATTCTCAAAAATAAAGCTTAAAAGGCAGTTAGTCTGCCAGGTGAGTGGGAAGGGTGGATTGCAAAAGAATAAAGTGAAACGGTGGCGGGGGGCGGGGGGGGGAGTCCCAGCCATTTTCTGTTTTGTTAATGACAGCTTATTTTTTGTTATGACAGTAATGAATGTTCACTGTGGAAAAGCTACAAAGTTTCAAAAAAGCATGAAGAAGAAAATGTATTACTCATAATCCTATCACCCAGAGGCAACCATTGTTAATACTGGGCATGATTTCGTTTCAGGTTTTTCTCCCCAGTGATTTTTATGTAGTTAACAGTTTTGAAGTCTGCTTCTTAAAAAGTTTACATGTTAACACCGGCATGTTTCCATGGCATAAAGAACTCTGCAAAAAACAAAACTTTAGTGTGGCTTCATAATATTCCAACTAGGCTGTCCTCCAATTTACTTATCCTGTTGACCTTTTAGGCTATATAATTTTTCTCCTTTTATTACAAATAATGTGTTGCTACCACTGGTTTTTTTGTTTTTCTGAGTACTAGATGGGGTTGGCCATTCAGAGAATGTTAGGTTGAATTCTATAGCAGTGTTCCCTACGGCACAGAGCAGCCATATAGGAAAATCTTAAGCTAGCTGTAGAGTTAGATTACAACATGGTAAAACCTGACGTTACTTTCTCCTCTAAAACCTCCACTTTCTCCTGAATGCTCTGGACATCAAAGTGACTAAAGTCACCTTCTACCAGGTTCCCAAGCTTGAGAAATTAGGAGTCACTTTGGATTTCACCTTGCCAACCCATCCACCAAAATCTGTTCATTTTATATCCTTCCTCTCTCTCCAGTATCTCCTCCCCTCTCCAGCCTCACTGCAATTGCCTTAAATGACCTAAAGGAGACTCTCTGGTCTTCTCAGGTCACTCCCTTTAACCAATTTATCCACAGTGCTGTTAATATCACCTTTTCAAGTACACTTAAGACCACCTACCTCCTTTAACAAAAAGTCTCTAATAACTCCTTGCTACCCATCCACCCAGCTCCTGAGCTTTCAGGATGTTTGAGATTCTCAGCTTCCTTGAGGCCCCTTCAGAAACCAATTCTAGCTACTGTGCTAGACTCTACCCCAGGCACTCCCTTCATATGCCAGTTCCATAGCCTGAATGAGTACCTCTTGTTTTTGTTCATTTCCTTTTACTGTTACCTTTACCTAAAAAACATGCTCAAATGCATTCCTTTCTGTGGCTGAGTAATATTCCATTGTGTATATGTATACACAGAATCTAGAGAAATGGTACTGAAGAATTTATTTACAGGACAGCAGTGGAGAAGCAGACGTAGGGAACAGACCTATGGACATGGGGAGAGGGGAGGATGTATGGAGGATGGGTAAGATGTATGGAAAGAGTAACATGGAAGTTTATTTACCATATGGAAAATAGATAGCCAACAGGAATTTGTTGTATGGCTCAGGAAACTCAAACAGGGGCTCTATATCAATCTAGACAGGTGTGAGATGGGAGGGAGGTTCAAAAGGGAGGGGATATATGGATACCTATGGTTGATTCATGTTGAGGTTTGACAGAAAACAAAATTTTTTAAAGCAATTATCCTTCAATTAAAAAATAAATTAAAGAAAAACAACACTCTCTCTATGTGATCTAGCAAACTGTTTGCCTTCAAAACTCAGCTTGAATGCCACCTCCTACAGGAAGCCTTCCTTTTCCATGCAAAGATTCAATCAGCCAGAGGTTCTGTGCTCACACTCTGCCCATTTCTTAGGCAGAGAAAGACCATGCTGTGCTTCTCCTTGAAGGTAGGGACTGGGCTTTGTTCATCTTCTTTAACCACTAATTATTTCAGTTATGTGTTTCCTTAAAACAAGGATAGTCTCCTATATAACCACAGTAATTATCAAAGCTGGGAAATTTACATTGATACAAACTATTATTTAATCTACTGACCTTAATTTTACCAGCTGTCCCAATCTAGGACCACGTTTCATTTATTGTCGCAACTAAACTGGCTCTTAAATCTGGAACTGTTCTGGAGACTATGTCTTTTCAGACTTTGGTATTTTTGAAGAGTACAGGACAGTTATTTCACTGAATGGTCCTCGGTTTACATTTGTCTGATGCGTCTTGATGATTTGACTCCGGTTACTCATTTTTGGCAGAAACTCCACAGAAATGCTGTGTTGTCCCTTTCAGTGCATCACATCTTGGGGCATATGATGCCTATTTGCCATATTCCTGATGATGGTGATGTAGTCATTGCTTGCTTAAGGGGGAGTTGGCCAGGTTTTGCAATTGTAATGTTTTCCCCTTGGAAATTCATCAAAGATACTTTGAGACTATGCAAAATATCTTATGTCTCATCTACTGCTCTACATTTGTCTGATGCGTCTTGATGATTTGACTCCGGTTACTCATTTTTGGCAGAAACTCCACAGAAATGCTGTGTTGTCCCTTTCAGTGCATCACATCTTGGGGCATATGATGCCTATTTGCCATATTCCTGATGATGGTGATGTAGTCATTGCTTGCTTAAGGGGGAGTTGGCCAGGTTTTGCAATTGTAATGTTTTCCCCTTGGAAATTCATCAAAGATACTTTGAGACTATGCAAAATATCTTATGTCTCATCTACTGCTCTGCACACCCACAAAAGCAAGACCTGCTTACCTCATCGTGGGGCTCACAAAGCCAGAGTGCCAACCACGGAGTAGGTGGTCAACATATATTTGTCAAAGGACTGAATCTGACTGCCAGTCACAGCTTATCCTTGGCATTTGATATCTGCGGTGAGGACACAAAGTTAATACATGTAATTCAAAGGCAGAGACTCGACATTTCAGTTAGTTTCACAGGCTTTGTCACTGGTCAGTGTTCAGTGATCATGAATGTTTAAAAAATAGATTGGACATAGTGTATGGAAATCTCTCACCTACTCCTGCCTTCGCCCCTCCTGCCAGGAGATGTTGAAGGGCTTGCTAGCTCCCCCAAGTTTATACTGTAATCTCTGTGATGCCTTTGTCATCAATGGATGGCAACTGGCTAGTTCATCTCCTGATCACACAATCGAGATTTTAAAATACACTTGGCCTTCTTTCACATTTATATGACGTTAGTATTGTCACACTTCCTCCTTCATTATGCACTGGCGACCATGGCAATATAATGTAGCAGGAGATCATGAAGGGAGTTTTAAAAGGGGGTGAGAGGGAAGGAAAACATTAGTTGAGCATCTCTTATATGTCCAGAACTTCACTTCCCCCACTCCCCCCATCCCCCA
>SJYC01114538.1:0-17828 GCA_006408675.1 Madoqua kirkii | reverse complement strand
CCCCCCCCCCACCAAAGCCTCGGGATTGCAGCTGTTTCATGTGGGCCAGCAGTGCTGGCAGGGACGCCGGCCGGGAGCGGCCGGGAGCGGCGGCCGGGCGTGCGCGCGCGGCTGGAGGCTCGCTGGGGCTCCGCTTCCTGCGGGAGCTATTGTTGGTCTCGCCGGAGCTGAGCGCGGAGCTGGGATCTGCTCCTTCCTGGGCGCCCGCCTGCTCGGGCACGCGGAGCCGCGGAGCCCGGCCGCCTAGAGTGAGAGGAGCCACCCGTGCGGCGCCTCGCCTCTCTGCCGCCCTCCTCCTCGCTTCCCCGGCGGCGGCAGCCTGCAGCCACGGTAAGGCGGCGCGATCCGCTCTACGGAAAAGCGCCTTTGGGGACACCGCGGCGGAGCCTCTCCTGCTCTCTCTCCTCTCGGCGCTTAGCCGGGGAAGGGTCGGGGCAGCTCGCGCGGATGCCCAGGGCTCCCAGAGACGCTCGCCTGCTTCCCCGGCCCGAACCGGGTGAGGCAGCAAGGACGGCTGGGGTTTCCGGGGAGGCGAGTGGGTCTGGAGCCCCGAGCCTCCACCGCGCAGCCCCCCGGAACCCCACTGCAGACTGGAGCCTGGGAGCCAAGGCTAAGGGAGAGCCGCGAGATTGCGCGCATGCTGGGGTTCGTCGGCCTTGCCCGGGTCCCCTTTCTCCGCCCTGGCCCCAGCGTCCGCAGCCCCTCTGCGGACCCGACCGCCACAGGGCCCGGCGGGCGCTGGAGGAGCCCGCGAGGCGGCGCCGGGCTCCCGGGCTGCACCCTGCCCTGTCGGGCTAGCGCCAGCTGCGGCGACCCCGCGCGCCCTGCGGTTGGAACCGAGAACCAGGAGACGCGACCCCAGCCCCGTGCCCTCTGCAGCCGACACGGCGCCCCTCTCTAGCCCGCCGCCCTGCCGCGGTGTCCATGTTCCCCTCGGAGCGAGTTGAAGCTGCAGCCCCTGGGTGGACACTCGGAGCGCTCCTGTGTGTGTGTGTGTGTGTGTGTGTGTGTGTGTGTGTGTGTGTGTGTGAGAGAGAGAGAGAGAGAGAGAGAGAGAGAGAGAGAGATGGCACCCCAGCTTCGGGGAAATGTGCTCTGGGATGAAATGTGATCAGTGAGCTCTTCAGTCATTTTCCTCGCGGTTTAAAAATGCAGTCTATATTAGGAGCCCTCGGGAAGGGAAAGGTGGTCTTGAGGAAGGTGTGTGTGTGTGTGTGTGTGTGTGTGTGTGTGTGTGTGTGTGTGTGTGTGTACAGGCAACCAGGGAATACAGTCAACTACTGCGGTGAGGGTAGGTTCAACTGGTGAGTCCTCCTCGGCGGGGCAGTAGGGTGGGCTTTGCTGGCCGCTGCCCGCCCTTCTCTGCCCTGCCTCCGCCTAGGCGAGGTTGGAAAGTACTGGAAATTCAACTGCGTGGTCTGTAACTTTGAAAACTGGCTTTCCTTTCAGGGCGAGACGTTAAGGCGATTTGTATACATTCTGGTCCATGTGGACGAGGGTTACAGTCTTCTTTAGAACCGCGGCAGTCCCCTGCTTGGTCCCTTACCGCTCCAACTACCAGCCCCGGGGAGGTTTGTAGAGACGCAGCTCTCTGTAAGCCACTCATGCGGCGAAAGCGGCGCCGGGGGCAGCCTGGGTTTTGCCGAGTCTTGCTCGCACTCTTGGTATTTGACTAGCCCAGGAGAGCGCCCTACCGCTTGCGGAAGGTGGTGGCGAGGGACGCCCGGTGTTTGAGCGCGAGGCTGAGGCGGTGTCCATGTGCTGAGCGGTGCGGCCGCGCTTGCCCGGAGATCAGCCGAACGGCGTCGCGGGCAATTACATAAACTGCCTCAGTGATTACCCGGAACCTTGATAGGAGCCCCAGGTTGGCGAAGTACAAGCCCGAAAGTTTGCTAGCTTGAGGAATGTAAGTACCGGGCGCCCCTACTCCGGAACCAGAGAGGAGAGCGACATCCTGCATCACGGCGCCCACCCTCGCGATGGGCGTTGGGTGCCGATGCCACTGTCCGCCCCCCGCCGCCCAAAGAACCGCAGATCGAGGCAGGGGCTGGGAAAGGATCTGGGATTGATGAGAGAAAAATCCGGTCGAAACTCAGGGTCCTTTGAGTTCGCAGGGGACCAAGGCTCCACCTTGGGGGGTGAGGGAGGCCTTCCAGGGAATGCTGTATTAGGAAACCGGCGTTGTGTCCTAGGGGACCCCAAAGGCCCTCTTCTTTGCTTCTCTGAGCGCCTCCTCCCCATCTTCCACAGCAGTGCCCTTCATGTGTTTAGAAACCTGCCCGCGATGCCTGGTGCCCCCTCGGAGAGGCCAAGCATCCTGGCAATGCAGGCCCACTCCGGCGCGGGCGTGGAGAGAGCGCGAGTCCGCCAGCAGCAGTACCTATTCCTGGCTTCCCGGGCCAGGCCGGCGCGGATCCCGTGGGTGCCGAGCGCGGCTTCCCCTCGCCTGGCTTCTCTGCCTCGCGGACGGCAGTTTGCTTATGCTGTGTTTCTTCTCCGCATCTCGCTGCTTCCCTTTGCCGCCTGCAGCACGTTGATGGGCTTTGATAGAGAAACCACAGTAGTAGAGTGGTGTTTTTGTTTTTTTAAATCTTGTTTTTCGCCTGTAGAGGGATTAGGCAGCCGGACCTGGCAGTGCCTTGCAGACCGCTGAAGTCTGGGGCACAGCAGCTCTGAGCTACTTCCTCGCTCAGCCGTGGGGGTGGCGGCGTGCACAGACGGGGAATGTTTTGTTTTTCCCACATTCCAGCGTCCAGAAACCCCGCGCGGCCCCCACCCCGCGCGGCCCCCACCCCGCCGAAATCCCGGGTCTTGTCTGAGTGTGTTCCGCGCTGTAAAATAAACCCTCCCTCTCGCAGACCTGTGGGGCTGTTCGGATTTCCTGCCGCTGCCATGATCCTTAACAATGCGATTGCAAAGCCCGTGCTCGGCTGGGAAAAATCCCCAGGTGCTGGCCGGCCTCGCCTTGACCTTGCTGAAGGCGCCTTTAACCCGGCTGCCGGCGGGAATCAGGCCGGGCCCGCGGGGGTGTGGGGAGGGGCAGGGTGTGCCCCGGAGGTGCTAGCTTCACCCCCGGGGCAGGGTCGCCGCTGGGCCGCTGCGGGGAGGGGACGGGGCTCCGCAGCAACCTGTTTCCCTGCGCTCAGGGGCCACGCATTCCTGCCCTTCGCCTCAGCGCTGGCCCCGCGTTACCCTCCTCCCCGCCCACCGCTGGCCGCCGCCAGGGGTACACGGTGGGAGACGCGGGTCGAGGCCCGATCCCGCCCCACACCCCCACCCCCAAACCCCGACGTCTGCCCGCGGTCCCTGGCGTGGGGCTCCTGGGCCGACAGAGCCGCAGTCCGCGGGAGCTGGGCCGCTGGGTGGGCGGGGCCGGGCTGGGAAACCCGATCTGAGATCTCCGCGTTCCCGGCCAAGTTGCCGCCCCCGGCGCGGCGAGGAGTCCGCGTCGCGCGTCTCTCGGCTCTCCCCTCCCTGCCCTCCATTTTCACCACCCCCGGCGCGCTCCGGGCGCCCTGCCGCTCAGCTTCGCCGGGAGCTCTCTTCGCCAAAGTTACAAGAGATGTTTTCACAGGTGGTGGCGGTGGAAGCAAGTTTTATGTGTGTGTGTGTGTGTGTGTGTGTGTGTGCGTGTGTGTGTGTGTGTATTCGCGCGCACGCGCTTGGGAGGGCAAGTGCGCTTGGAGGGGAGGTACGCGGGAGGCCAGTCACCCCGCAAAAACCAGATTCCTCTGTTTGTGGGCGTTATAAGGGGACGTTGCGGCAGAATCCGTTTCCCTGGTGACGGAGAGGATGGGAAGCCCTTGCACCTGGTGGACCTGGATCCGTTGGAGCAGATTTCCCGAGGTGGTCGTGTATCTCCTCTCCACCGCGGTGCTTTGAGAGTGTTTGAAGGTTTAGCCGTCCCCACGCCCCTCATAGACGTTCACATAGTTTTAGGGGACTAATTCAGGGAAGGTTTGATTCCTACCACCTGTCTTTCAGTGCGTGGGGGCAGGGTTCAGGTTGGTGTGCGAACTCGCCAAGTCTGTGGTGGGGAAGTTGTCAGGGATGGAAAGGTTTTCCAGAGAGATCTCTTGGATTCATCAGCCTCCTGGTATCAAGCCCTCTCTTGAGGAGGGTGGTGGGCGGAATGTGGGCAGTAGAACAATGCAGCATCCTACTGGACTGTGGGGAGAAAAGGGTCGGCCTTGTTCAGTGAGGGGCGCCAGAGGGCAGAACCAGGGCTCAACCCTAAAAAGAACCAGAAGACAGTTCTGCAAGTGAATGGAATGACCTGGAATATGAGCTAGTGAGCTCTGTAGGAACACGCGTTGCCTTTGAAGGCTGAATCTCCAGAGGCTCACCTCCCATAGATCTGACTTGAGGTGGTAGGATCTCCTCCGTGGTTTTGTGGCAGTAAATCCAGAGGATGTGACTTTAACCCCTTAATTTCCTGGACGGGAGTTAGGACTCTATGGCCTTAGGCAAGGTTCCTTTGAAGCTTCAGCCCTCTTGCCTGCAAAATGGAAAGATACTATCTAGTTACCAGCATTGTAAGGGTTCAGGTCCATAGAGCCTCTGACATACTGCAAGCCATTCACAGGTGGTCATTCAGTCCCACCTCCTTCATCCCTTTACTGCATGGTGCTTGGAGGGTGGGGGATGGGCAGGGAAATCAACAACCCCAGACAAACCAGCAATATTGCATCCACAGTCTATTTAAAACCAGCTCAAATGCTTGAAACAAAAATATCTTCTCTTTTCTTAGAAAAGTCATTTCCAGTGTTGTTAGAATTTCTCCCTCATTGAGTCCTTTTTTCTCTCACAGAATTACATCCTCATGCAGATTGGCTTGTTACATAACCTGGTATTTCCAGATCAAGAGTTACGAATAATGGGGGGAAAAGGTGATTAAGAATTTAAGGTACTGTTGGATGAGACAAGCAAGGGACTCAGTTTGAGACACTTGTATTAGAGGCTGAAAGAAAATGAGGCCTATTAAGCGCATAGTACAGATCCTCATGGGGAGGAGGAGGCCTCCTGGCTGCCTCTCTGGTTCTAACAGGTGGCTACTCTGCCTGGGCCCCAGCCTCTCCTGATGTTCCTGTCCCAGTACACTCTCCCACATCCATAAATGCAGGTTTGATTCCAAGAGCCTAGCAGGGTAAATCCACGTCAATTTCAGATCTAAAGAGCTGAATTTTACCTACCTTCTAACATGGTCTATGAACCTGGCTTATTGTAACTGAAAACTAAATCACTCCATCTTGGCTTTGCGCTGAAAGACTGCTATGGGGGCCACTTAGAAAGTCACACATGCCCCAGTTCCCAGGGAACCAAGCATGCATGGATCCCTGAATTTATAGTTTTCTATAAGGAAGGCTGCTAATGAAACTGTAAATGTAGAGGCTTGGTCCTCTGTGGGTTATATATTTATTACTTTGTCACAATTTTTTTCTAACTTTTATTGTCTTTATTCTAATTACCAAAGTAATATATGTTCACTGTAGCAAAGTAAGACAGTGCAGAGAAAAGCAAAAAGAAATGTTTCACTTCATTCGGGGTTGTACCTTGTGACTTCTCTTTATGACTAGAAAAAATGAGATCATAGTTACAATATTTTCAGTGCTTATTTTCCTTTCTTGATAAATCTGTCCATGTTTTGACTTTTTCCCATGGCAACATTTTTAATGGGTACATAGAACCCCAGCATTTTAATACGGCATAATTTAGTAGAACAGTACACAAATTTTGACTTTTGGTTTATTCTTAGTTTTTTCAGAGAAGGCAATGGCACCCCACTCCAGTACTCTTGCCTGGAAAATCTCATGGATGGAGGAGCCTGGTAGGCTGCAGCCCATGAGGTCTCGAAGAGTCAGACATGACTGAGCGACTTCACTTTCACTTTTCACTTTCACTTTTCACTTTCATGCATTGGAGAAGGAAATGGCAACCCACTCCAGTGTTCTTGCCTGGAGAATCTCAAGGGACAGGGGAGCCTGGTAGGCTGCCATCTATGGGGTCACACAGAGTCGGACATGACTGAAGTGACTTAGCTAATTTTATCACAAAGCTGCAGTGATTATTCTTGTACACACTGGGCAATTTTAGCATTTCATTGAGATAAATCCCCAGAAAGCAGGATTGCAGGATCAGAGGCATATGCCATGGTGAGACTTCTGTCACACATGAAAAGGAGTGGGATCCCTTGTGATTTCTACTTCATCTTTTTTAAACCAGAATATGGCTGCTTGCTTTGCAGTCCTTTGCAGGCATGAGGGGCTAGGTAGGAGAGAGAAGTAGGGGTGATAATCAAACCTCAAGCAGAGGATTTGCATAACTTTGAGCCTTTCTGCTAAACTGATAGGCAAATCATTTTTTCCAAGAACATTTTCCTTCTCTGGCTGTCTTGGGATCATCACTCTCTGTAGCCCTTCAGCCATCAATGGAGACAAAATATGTAGCTATGTGTCTGTACTGTAGGTGAGGCTGGCTCCCTGGTGAATGACAGAGGTTCCTCAGAGAACTGAGTATATCTATCTTTGCATTTGGATTCCCCTCTCCCTGCACCCCATTTTTGCTTCAGAGGCCTTAGAAAAGTTTGCAAAGGAAACCACCTCAAGGCAAGCTTATCCTCCCTTTTCCAGCCCCACTGTTCACTGCATGGCATTTATTGGGACAAGCAGCCTAAAAGTCTCACTTTGTGATCCCTGGGCACAATGAAAGAACAAACAACAACAACCAAAAACCACCTACTTGCTGTTCCTAAAGTGGTAGTTGCTCGCTACTCTTGTCCCATCCTTGCCTGGCCCAGTTCAGTCCCCAGATGTGTTTGTCAGCCTTCCTTTCACGCATCAGATTTCTGTGACCTAGAAAAGATTTGTTGCCTGTGGTTAGATGACTTGTCCTCTGACAGAGTATCCTGTGGAGCCAGTGGGGGAAGTCCAGTCCTCCCATTTCCAAGGTGTCCCCAGGCTCGGCAGGAGACATCAGGAGTTCGTTTAGATCCAGTGGAGAGGTTGATGCCCTGGGCACCATAAAGGAAACCTGCTTTGCTGGTCGCAGACTCTGACTTCTGACAAGTGTTTAGATGCTTCCTTGATACTGACACACTCCACTTTCACTTGAGGGAGGTGAGGGAGTATTTTTGTCCTTTGCCACATCCCGAACATCAAATCTGAGCTTTTCTTTCACTTTTGAAACAAAAAGGAAACAGGACATCGATGTAGCAGGATCTCAAGAGCAAGTGTGCCCTGCCCCCTCCTCCCTGTCCCCTGAGCCCTGTATTTACTTTGCCAGTAGATGGGAATTGTGGCCTGGACCTACAGTGAGGAAAGGGTGTAAGAGGCATCTGATTAATCACTATGATCATCAAGAACCTTAGGTTTTAAGAATGTTTGTCTCACAAAAGACCCCATTTTCTCACTGTGGAATGATTGTTGATTTCTAAAAGTCTGATCTTTGAACTCTTTGAAAGTCAGACCAGAGAGCTGGAGTTTGGTGAAACACTTGCCAATTCCTGAAATTAATTTCCCTCTCTAGAAAACTAGGTTGGGAGATGAGAGTAGATTTGATGTTTTATAAATTTGTGCTTCTCAAACTTTAACCCACATTACTGGAGAATCTTGTTAAAACTCAGGTTCTAATTCAGTAGGTCTAGAATAGGTCTAAAGATCCTTAGGACCCAAGAATCTGCATTTCTGACCAACTCCCAGCGGGTATTTTGCTGCTGGTCCATGGCCCAACTTGGAGAAGCAAGGTCTCAAGCTGCTTCCTACTCTGACCTTATTACAGAAAGTAATAATAGTGACTGCTAGACATCAGGAGGAGCTGTCTTGTACTTTGGTGTTGTAAAGGACATGTCTGTTCTTGCCTTTTGAGTTTTGAGAATTGGCATCTTCATTTTCTCAGACAGGCTGGGCAGGGACTTTGTCAATCCTCTCATCCTGTGGTTGTTCAGGAAGTGGAAGAATGGGGCAGGAACAAAACCAACTGAGTGCCTCTGAATGTCAGGTAGCTGCTGTTATCACCATGTTCTCTATGGGAGACAAGCTCAATAAGGCGAGCCATCTGTCCAGGACAGACACCAAGGCCCAGCATTTGATTGCACACCTCTCTGACCCCCAGATCTTATTTTTCTTAGAATGGCAACTTTGTAGCTTTCTAGAATGCCAGGTAATTAAAACTGAGTGCTTATTAGCAAAGTGTTTCCCTTTAGAGGTGCTTTTACTGGGCCTACTTTAAGAGTGGATCCACACATTTCAAAATTTGCATCATTGTCAGGCAAGCAATTAAAGTGCTTAAGGGCTTAAAAGCAATTTGTTCAAGTTGGTTAAATATCCGCCCTCCCCAATCTTGTTTGTTTTATTAATTTACTCATCAAACTGTGACATCAAAACCATTGCAAACGTAAATCTCAGTATCTTCCGATTGGTGGAACCTTTCAAACAAAAGAACCTGGCATTGATGAGATCCATGGTGGAAGGATCTGGTGAAGGGTGAGTCAAAGAAATCAGCCTTTTGCTAAATAAACCCAGCCTTGCTTTGGCCTCTGATTAGTATTGGTTGTTGAAACGTTTTATTAACGTGCAATTATTCTGAGAACCAGTCAGCAGCGCAGCTCTTTGCAAAAACATTCATTAGCTGATCTTTACATCACCCCCAGATGGTAGATAAATAGCATTAACCCTGTATCTGAGAGAACAAATGGACACCCAGTGATGCGGGTAGAAGAGGCAGACTCTTGCCTTGCAGGAAGGATGGCAGAGGTAAGTGGCACTGGAGACTCTGAGTGTGTCACTCAGAAAATACTAGATGATACACTAGGTACTCCAGAGCTGCGCTGTGCAATGTGGCCACTAGTCACAATTTGAGTTCATTTTAATTAAAGTTAAATCACACTAATAATTCATCTCCTCCATTACTCTAGCCGCATTTCAGGTGCTCAGGAGAGGAGAGTGGCTACCATATCAGACTGTGCAGATACAGACCATTTCTGTCATCACACAAAGTTCTCTTGGACAGTGTTGGTCTGGAAGCTTGGGATCATTCGACAAATGCAAAGTCCTCCTTACCCCCTGAAGCTTTCATACAAAATTTCCTAAAAGGATACCTGACGTTTGGTATTTTTTATCATTTTATAACCCAAGCTGTGGCTGAGTACTTCTCGGTGGTGGGTAGGGACCTAGTTCAAGTGCTCGTTCATCCAAATACTCATTCAATGACTAGAGGTAGGTTATTGAACGAGTATTTACATACTCTGTGCCTCTTTGCAAATATATGCTACTATTTTTCACTTGCTAGCCAAGATTATTTGTCAAACAACATTGGATTCTGGAGGGGATGCTGGGAGAAAGGTACTCTCCTTTGCTGCTGGTGGAAATGCAAATTAACCTACCCTTTTAGGAAAGCAGTAACTGTCAGTAGTCCTAGAAACACTTATTCCCTTTATTCCAGTATTCCAGTTCTAGGAATCTAGCCAAAGGAAATAATCAGAGATGGGCAGAAAAGATGTAAGAATAAAAATGTTCATTGCAGTGTTATTTATAATGGTGAAAAAAGAATAGGAATTGGATGGTACAAGTTAAATATGGCAGAGCCAAGCAGTGGGATATTATGCAAAGATTAAGTGTTGTTTCTGACATGTTTTTTGTGACATGGGAGAATGCCACAAAGAAATTTATGTTTGGAAAAATACCACATGCTCAACTATTAAAACCCAAATATATTTGTCAAAGCAGGCATTTGTTGAAAGAGAGCTGAGAAGGAATAGACAAGCTAGTAAAGGTTGTAACCTGTGAATTAATAGAATTTTTTGATCATTTTGAGAGAATCATTTTAGCTTTTTCCTCTAAACTTTGTACTTTATTTTTCTTTTGCTTACCACGTCACAGTGCGCGGGCTGCTCACTGCGGCGGCTTGTCTTGTTGTAGAGCACGGGCTCCAGGTATATGGGCTCTGTAGTTGCGCTGCAAGGGTTTAGCTGCTCCTCAGCACGTGGTATCTTCCTGAACCAAAGCTTGAACTCCTGTCCCCTACACTGGCAGCTGGATTCTTAACTACTGGAAAGTGAAAGTGAAGTCGCTCAGTCGTGTCTGAGTCTTTGCGACCCCATGGACTGTAGCCTACCAGGCTCTCCCGTCCATGGGATTTTCCAGGCAAGAATACTGGAATGGGTTGCCATTTCCTTCTCCAGGGCAACTTCCTGACCTAGGGATTACACCCGGGTCTCCTACATTGTAGGCAGACGCTTTACCGTGTGAGCCACCAGGGAACTACTAGAGCACCAGTGAAGTTTGGATTTCTTTTAAACTTTTTTTTAACTAAACCAGCCTGCAATGTTTGGCCACCGCGTGTCCTGCTGTGCTCTCTGCAGTGCTGTGTGATCAGGGACTCTCAGCTCTCCCTATCTGCCCTTTCTAGCAGTTGGGCATTTCTGGCTTATCCTATCTAGTGTTTGTCTACCATCAACACCAGGAAGTGCTTGTAGCATCCAACCTGAACTGCTTCTTATAGCCCCTGAAGTCAGTTTCTCTGTGTACGCGCTCGGAGGTGGTTCCGACTAACCAGCGTGGAATACTGGGAAGAGCATCAGCTTTGGAGCCGGAAAGAACTGGGTCAGACCCTGACACCCACTACCTCGCTGTGGGACCTTGGGCGACCTTGTGAGCCTCAAAGCTCTCATCTGTAAAGTTGGGAACACAGGTGAGCTCATCTCATATCGAGTGGCTGTGAGGATTAAGTGTTCATTCAGGAGAGTGCCTGGCACAGGTGAGTAAGGAGGCAGATGACCTCAGGGCCGGGTGCGGTGCCCTGGAGGAGGTCAGCTCTTTTGTCTGCCAGGATCCTCCCTGGAGGTTGGCAGGGTCCCCACTTTCCTGATGGAGATGGGCATCTGGTGGTTGCAGGACTCGTCCCCAACACACGGCTTTAGGTTTGCAGAGCTGGGACTTGATGGATTGTGGCCAGTGCTGAGCTGTGGGCCTTCTCAGGTACAGGCTGGTGAGCTCTGTTGCTGCCTGGCCTGTTTTGTTTTATTGGCTTCCCTGTGTGCACTTCATCCTAATCCTGTGTAAACCCCTCAATATTTCCCAGCCACGTGCTCCGTCACTCTCAAGGAATAAATAAAGCAGACTGTTCCGTTATTGCAGGATGAATGATTATAACAACAACAAAAAAAGATGCTTAATTCAAAAGTAGCCCTGATCGAGTAACAGAGGTGGGGGTGCTCAGCCTAGAACCCCTTCCCAGGAGGTCTCCGGAACCCTGTGGCTCAGCTCACTTTTTTTGCCATGTTGTGAAACCGCCGCCCACACTTCCTGTCTTGGTAGCTTGTAAGAGACCCCAAATTTGTGGACGGCCCCACTGCCAGTTGTGACACTTCATTTCTGTGGGACTTTGACAAATTATTTAATGTCTACACTCCTTAGTTTTCCTTATCCATAAAAAGTTGGGCATAATGATGATTATTTGGTAGGATTGTTGAGAGGATTATCAGGAAGAATGTGGCACTTTTGTGAGTCCTTATCACTGTTGAATGAGCATCGTTTTTCTTGAGGGCCACCTGAATCATGAGTTTTTTTTCCTCCACTATGGATAGTTCTCTCATGTACTTCAGTTAAGTGGTTTTCAAAGCCATGTAGGACAGTAGTCAAGTCCAGTGGATTTGGGGTTGAATCCTCCGTTTGTTCCCTAGTAGCTGTATGAAGTCAAGTAACTTCTCTGAGCTTTCCACATCTTTTCATTTCTAAATGAACAGTTGGTGTGGGGTTGGTAAAGCTGGTCCAGTGCCTGACGGGCTGCGTCTTCTGTGTGAACGGTGGCTCTTGCCGTTGCTGTTTTTCCTTCCTGTTATCCCCTTACCCACTTGGCTCTCGACCCTCTGATTCTTGCTTGCAGAGTCTTGACTGTCATCACAGTTCAGCAGTGGACCTACCTGTGTGTTGGTAGGGGGTTGGGCAGGGTGCTGGGCGGGTTCAAGGCAGCTTGTTTCTGGTGTTTGCAGGTCAGACTCTAAGAGGAGCCCTGGCACCCCTGCCTTGTGAAAATGGAGGTGTCTGTAGAAATAGAAAACAAGGGGCTCGAGATGTAGACCATGGTCCTTTTTTCTGACTCCAGCTCTGGCCCTTTGCCAGTCCGCCCAGCCAGGTCAGAGTCACATTCCACCTGCTTCTCCCAGCTGCTGTCAGACGCTGGATTTTGAGTTCCAGCTCAGCGCCCTGCGCAGTGGGTCCCAAGCTTGACTGTATCTCAGAATCAGCTGGGAGCTGTTATCAATGCCCAGCTCCGCCCCAGAGCGCTCTGAATGGCTGTAGCTGGGACCCAGGCCACAGAGCTCTGCAGAGCTCCCCAGCTGATGCGAAAGTGTAGCCCAGACTGAAATGCTGCAGAGTTATAGAGCCTCATGACATATTTGTTCTCTCTCTTCTTCAAAGAAGTGTGGAGGAATTTATGTATGAGGTGGGTGACCTAATTTATTTGAGCCGTGGGACTACAGATATAGCAATCAAGGCTTCTTTCCCACCCCTTCTCTGGGCCTTCGGGCGAACTGGGGCATCTGGGTCAGAAAAGTAGCCCTCCTCTCAGCCTGCCTTCTCGTTCCAACACAGTTGTGTTCTGAGTGCTGGGAAGGGCCTAACCCTCGCTGGGGGATGTGGTGATATTGCTTTGACCTGGTTTTGCTGCTTTTATGTTCATTTCTGGGCAAACCTCTATTAACTATTCATGCAATGCCCTCCACCCGGCCAGCGGGGCCTCGGGACTCCCTGCGTAGAGGAGGGAATGTCTGCTTCCTAGAGAAGGCTGAGATGGGAGTAGCTCGCCAGGACTGGTGCCGGAGAATTGACATGACCTGAGGGCCTGGAGGCCTTGCACATCTGGAAGGTTTCGGTGATTTTTACTTCTTTCAAATAATGACTGTTTTCTTGAGAAACCCTCTTAACTGAAACTCATCCCAAGCTGGGAAAACATGTTGTGTTCTGGAGAGGGCCTTTGAAACTTAACGTACCCAGGCACCGCCTGGGCACTTGTCCAAGCATGGGCTCTGATTGAGTTGGCGGGAGCATGGGCCTGAGACTCTGCATTTCTAATAAGCTCCAGGAGCTGCTGATGCTATTGGTTCAAGGTCCACAGGCTCTAAAACCTTGGTCTTCCTTCCTGCTCTTGCTCGCCCTCCGCCCCATCTCCCCAGGCTCAGGACTACCACACGTGGAGTGCCAGGGCCTGTGGGGTCTTGTCAGAGTCACACATGTCCTTGTTGGCATTGCGGTGGCCTCGGTGGTGGCAGCGCAGTGGCACAGTAGGGACAGTGGAGAGTGGTCATTTTCATGTCATGGAAAGATTGCAGTTTGAAATCTTCCCATGTCCTCTTCAGGCTTTTATTTTCAGGTCCTCAAACTAACTAAACCTCACGGCACATTGTGGAACAGGTAGCGACTTTTACTGCTAGGATAAATATCACTTCCAAAGTTTTGTAACATTTATCATGTTTTTGTAACATTTATCATGTAGCGGTGGTTCCTCCCAGCATTTTGGTTTTCTGTCCAGTATTGAGTCTACATATAATACTACCCCCCCTCCCCCAGCAGTTGTAGCAGAGTCTTCTCATAGTTTTGAAACCTTAATATGTCACGTTTCCCCATGCTATTAAACTTTCTCTACAAAATGACTTTAAAATAGCCACACAGTAGTCCATCATAAGAATATGTCATTATTTGTTTAACCAGTTTCCTTTTGTTCTTTTCAGTGTTTTTTTTTTAAACCACTGTCAATAATGCTGAGATCAACATTTTAATGTGCTTGTCTCTTTATTTCCTTCAGCCCAGTTTTTTTACTTCAAATTGCTGGGTCAGAGGTTATGCAAATTTTTTTTTAAGGGTTTTAATATGTGATGCTCAGTAGTCCTCGAGAAGGACTGAGCCCAGTTTAAGTTCCTTCTGGTTTTGCTAGGAGTTAAGTCAGGAAGTTGTCATCGTCCGCATTTTATGTGGGGAGCTATCCCTCACCAGCAGTGGCAGGGTATCACCCAGAATAGCATGCCCTGCAGGCACCCCAGCTCCTGGCCAGTGTGTGTGGAGTGGTATCCATGCCAGATGAGATGGTCATTGGACTGCTAGGGGACCAGGGCCGCACTTTGCTTCCTGGATCTGTGAAGGTATTTGCATTTTTGAAGGAAGAGGGGAAGGGAGAAGAAAGTACTAACACAGTGTCTCCCAAACTTTAGACTCATAATCAAAATATATCCAGAGCCTGACCGTCCCCACCACCATCTTCTGGTACCATTAGCTTGCCTCCCTCATTTCCTGCTTTGATCCTTGGCCCCCAGCATTTCAGCACAGCAGCCAGAGTGATCCCGTTTAAGACGTGATCATGTTGAAATGTGAATCCGGACACATCACCCTCCTGTTCAGAACTCTGCAGGGGCTCCTCGTTTGCCTTGGAGTAAGTCCCAGTCCTTAGAGGATGTGCAGATAGCTCCTCCACGGTCAAGCCTCCCCTTGTCTCTGAGCCCACCTCTTGCTTTGTTGGAATGTCAGGCCCACTCCTGCCTCAGGGCTGTGCCTTCCGCCTTGAGTCTTCTCCTGGACATCTGCGTGGCTGGGTGCTCACCTCCAGGTCTTCTTCTCCTCCGTCACCTTCGCCTTCTCATCAAGATCCTCGCTAACAGTCCTCTTGTGTTGGGGACCACCCCCCTTTCCTGCCCCTAGTGTTTCAGACCTCCTACCCTGCCATGCATTTTCTTTCCCTGGTGTTAAATACTCTGTATTATGATTTTAACAAGGTCACTCCGATTGCTGTGCTACGAATAACCTGAGGGGCTGGGGGCCAGTTCAAGGGCAGAGCATACTATATAGTTCACTCCTTCCTTAAGCATGTGGGCTACGGACATAAATAAAGACTGCCCAACTGCGGGCAAGCCGAGGCTAACTATTCAGAGCCTGTGACAGGGGAGTCAGCCACCATCACTCACCTTGGGTTTGACTCAAAGGCAGGGAGAGCAGTGGGAAAGGTTAAGGGTGGAAAAAAGCAGCCCTGGACTGCTGCTTTGGTTGAAGGCTGTTGGCTTGAGGAAGCTGGGGGTGGGCCATCCTTTGTGATTGGTTTAGGAAACCTATTTGCCTCTCTCTTATTGGTCCTCTCGAGGGAGCCCTGGTGGCTAACTCAGTAAAGAATCTGCTTGTAATGCAGGAGACCTGGGTTTGATTCCTGAGGTTGGGAAGATCCCCTGGAGAAGGAAATAGCAATCCACCCCAGTATTCTTGCCTGGAAACTCCCGTGGATGGAGGAGCCTGGAGGGCTACAGTCCACGGGGTCGCAGAGAGTTCTCAGTCACTCTCATTGGTCCTCAGGTGGCAGCAGGGAGCAAAAACTAGGCAAGCTGGCAGGTGACTGCCCAAGCCCTGACTGCGGGGCTGGCTGTTGCAGAGCTGCGGGATGAGAGTTCTGTTTTCATCTATTCCGGCTGTTTTGCGTCTGTTTGGGCTCTCATGACTATGGTGAGTCTCCATGAGGCAGCCATCTTCGTCTTTTGTCCTCTGAGGTACCTCCTGTGCCTAGAGAGTGTCTGCCAATGAGAGCAGCTCAATCCTTGCTGAACTGCCTGTTGCATTTGGCCTGCATAACCTCACTGAGTCCTCGCAACAAGCTGAGGTCTTACTTTTCCCATTTTCCAGAGGAGGAAAGGGGACGCTGAGAGGTTAGACTTCTTAGCCAAGGTCACCCCCCATTGGTGAGTCAGGGAGCCAGGGTTCCTATCCAGATCTACCTGACTGTAAAGCAGATGTCACTTCCAGGAGCTGTTTGTGGTTCATCTGCAGAAAAACGGAGGGCCGGGGAGCTCGTCCACTCTGCCTTGCGGCAGGAGCAAGATACACACAGCTTCACAGGTCTCCGAATTTTCAGCTAAAGCTTTTCATAGATGTGCAGCCTCTCCTGACAACTTCCTGCACTGATGACTGGTGCCTGGTAGCAAAAATTAATTAAGGTTCCTAGAAGGAAAATTTCCCTTTATTACCTAACCCTGAAGGTGGAAATAGGCTGGCAATTCATTATACACCAGTTTGGGTGGTTGTCTCAGGCACCGAACAGATTTCTGAGGCCCCCTCATTTGAGCCAGGGAGTGTGTGTGTGTGTGTGTGTGTGTGTGTGTGTGTGTGTGTGTGTGTGTGTGTGAGGGCAGGGAGTGGGGAGTGTCTGTCATTTACAGCACAAGCTTGGGACTTTTCAAGTTGAAGTGTTACCTTGTTAACTCTCCTGGTTTTCATCTCTTGACCTGATGTTGCCACTCATTTGTTTCCCATCCCCTCCATAATCATGGACTCCAGGTCCCTTGTTCAGAAGTGGAGCCCAGAGGCAGAGGCCAGAGAGAGGTTGTATCGTGGGGAAGGTCAGCAGGTGTCACAGCTCCCGGCAGAGGGGGAGCCAGGTCCAGCTAAGGGACTTAGGCCATTTGATCCCTACCATGTGCTGAGCCCCCTACTGTGAGCTGAACATCACAGCCCTGCCGGGCTGACTTAGGGTGCTCCGTCACCAACTCTGTGAGCATGGAGCCAGGATTTGAATCTGGATCTTTCTGGCTCTACTCCTGTCTTCAGAAGAAGACATCATTTGATCAGTCAGGAAAAGCTGGCCAAGTCTCTGGGGCTGGTCTCATGGAAGCTAACCAGCAGTCTTTCCTCAGGGGCTCCGAAGCCAAGGCTGGGTGGGGAGCTGCTTCAGCTCAGCATCAGGGAGGGCATCCTACCAAGTACTGCACAGCCCTGGGAGGGAGTGAGCTCCCGGCAAGTAGGAAGAGTGCAAGCAGGGGCTGTCTGGGTTTGCAGGGCGTGGGAAGGTGGAGTCACTGTCCTCTTTAAAGATTCAGTTACAGAAGTTACAGAATGTCTGGCTCCCTTTGGCGAGGCTGCTCATCTGGATCTTTGGCATGATTATGGAGTATCCTGATTAATCAGCCCATTAAAGCTTGCTGAGTAAGTCGTAACCTGCAGTAGGTGTCATTCGGGACAGAAGGGCAAGGGAGTCTATTCAGACCTCAGAGTTCTTAGGATATAGGAAAGGTATTATCAGACATCTCGAGTTGGAGAGTCAGGCCAACCTTGTTTAAATCCTAGCTAAGCCATCACTAGTCCATGTGGTCTCCACATTGGCACCAGTAGAGAGGGCTGTCCCTCACTGAGGCCCACTGAGCTAGTTTGTATGACCTTTGGCAAATTCAGTAACCTCTTAGTCTTAATTCCTTCCTTTTTAATATGGAGTGACAAGTCCTGCTTTGGGGAGGAAACGGAATAACAGTAATCAGCAATCCAGCACAGCCTGGCATCAAGGAGACACATCTGAGAAAGAACCCTCATACCCAGGTTGGCTGGAGGAGGCAAACAAGATTCCAACAAAGAGAAGTGTTCGGGATCAGGTGTGAAGGGTGAGGGGCTTCCCAGGGGGCGTTAGTGCAGGAGATGCAGGTGAAGGAGACTTAAGAGATATGGGTTTGATCCTTGGGTGGGGAAGAGCCCTGGAGGAGGGCATGGCAACCCACTCCAGTATTCTTGCCTGGAGGATCCCATGGATAGAAGAGCCTGGCGGGCTACAGTCCGTGGGGTCACAAAAAGTAGAACACGACTGTGCGACTAAGTGTGCATGTAAAGAATGTGAACATGTTTTTTAAGAGGACAAGAAATATTGCGATCAGATTCCTCCTGTTTCCTCTGTTGCTGATTACTCCCCTCTTCCCTCCTGCAAAACCAGCCAAAGAGACTTTGTGAAATCCTCTGCTCCTGGAAGCAGTAGCTTTGATTCTGGCCTCCCATTTAACCCTCCCTCCACCCCCACCCCATGCCTAACTGCCCCTGGGG
>SJYC01114536.1:0-24371 GCA_006408675.1 Madoqua kirkii | reverse complement strand
ATATATATATATATATACATACACACACACACACACACACACACACACACATGAAAGCGGTTGTACCATTTTTTTCCCCCTGGATGACTCTATTTATGAAAACTTGCAGACCTGGAATGATGTTCTAAGAAGACTTCTTAGTGAAATAATTTGATTTAAAGTTTTAGAAGCATTTTTAAAATGACCAGTGTGCTTTCAGATGTCTCTGCATGTGATTTTGCAAAGGGGAGAGGAGGGAGAAAGAGTCCCACTTTAAAAATTCCTTGCATGTACCTGAAGCTTCTGTGCAGGGATTATCTCACCTGAGGCCCACACAGGTGCCCTCAAAGTAGATATTATCAGCCTGTCGCTGATGGCAAACTGATAATCTGGAAGGTTAAGTAACATCCCTAAGGCTGCCCTGCTGGTGGACTTAGGGTTGAACTTGACTTCATCTGTCTTCCAAGTGGGTGCTATTACCTCTGCCCCGTACTGGCTCCTAGAACTGGATTTCAAGCATTTTTTTTTTTCCATCAAAGAGAAGAACCCCACAAAAACACCAGTGTCCAGAAACATCTGGGAAATTCCAAATGAGACAGGTTAAACATGTCTGTGCACTGCAGGAATTCTCAAGCCTTGACGAGACCCATGTGAATCTCCGTGAGAGGGACAGAGCCCGTAAATGTTCTTGCACTCCCAACAGAAGAGTTTTCAAAAATGTTTGCAGAACCTCTCCTGAGAGCCAAATTCTTTCAGAAACTCCTTGGAGAGTGCTGACCCCATGGATTCCAGAAGAGACAAGGTTCAGAGAAGTGATCAAGGCAGATTGCTCAGCAAGCACTCTGGCCTCCCTTCTTCTCAGGGAGGTTCCTCTTTCCATCAGTTCTTCAGATAAACGGAGTGGGTTTTCTGTTCCAACCTCTTCGAACCTATTTTATCAGAAACATCGAAGATTTGAATGCAGAGTGAGGATTTAGCATTTTTTTTAATATGTTAAGTCATCAGGAGGGAGAAAACCTTTTGTGAGAAGGATTTGCATTGCTGAAAGAGCTTAAAGACAAAGATAAGCTTTAAAAATATATGCAGAACAAAGAGAACACAGTGGGTTAGAAGCAAAATATTTAAATCTGCCTTATACCATTAAGGAGCTTAAAAAATGTGGCTCCCCTCTCTCTCATTTTTTTCTCATTCACAGACACACATACACCACACACACACAAACACAGTCACACAGGAATTCTCACACCCAAACCCCCCACACCTTGGATCTGAAAGGGAACTGAGGGATAGTCTGGCTCACCTGTGTAGCTGGAGAAACCAAAGACTCAGAAGGATGGCTCTGACCTCCACTTACAAAGCCAATCAGTTGCTGAGACTTCCGCCAAGGGAAGGACACGGGGATGGTGTCTAACATCTTCTGAACCCCTGCTATGATGCAGACGCTAATCTCTACCTCCTTACAACTCACCTGGGAGGAGAGCATTAGCTTCACTTCTAGGAGAGGAAATAAGGCTGGGACAGGATCCACAACACACCATCTATGGACTATACAGTCCATGGAATTCTCCAGGCCAGAATAGATCCCCAGGGGATCTTCCCAACCCAGAGGTCGAACCCAGGTCTCACGCATTGCAGATGGATTCTTTACCCAACTGGTCCTGCAGAGGGATTTAAGTCCATATTGCTGCATCAGGTCCAAATTTCGAGGTTCTTGACTGTCGAACTAATTCCACAACCTTACTGTCTACCTGCCCCTGACTCACAGGAAAGAACTGGGGGTTGGTTGCCCCCGTTGCCTTCTAGGGAAACAGGAGGGATCATGTCCATCCCCGGGCTGTGGTTGTCACTGTGGATGCTGGACGCAGAGAGAGGGAGCCGGACACAGCCCCGTGGGTGTGGGCTGCACAGCAGCCTTGTTCCCAACTGCTCAGGTGGTTTATAAGCAGCGAGGTGAGTCACGGAGCAGACAAAAGCCTCTGACTCAGCCCAGGAAGGGAGGTGCCCTTGGGTCCTTGATTCAGCCTTGCCATGGCTCGCCAGGGCTGGTTTTGAATTCTGTAAAAAACCAGGTAGGTTTTTATCTTCTTGACTGCCTTGGATGTGAGTTTGTTGCTAAGACAGGGAGATGGCTCAGCTGCCTTCCATCCATCCTATGCTTCAAACGTTTATAAGCCAAGCCTGTTATAGATATGGCCTGGAATATGCACAGTCCCAACAAGGAGGGCTGCCGGCAGAGGTGGTACCTGGTTGGGGGGACCTACATTCAAGTGATGCCACCACTGCTGGACACCGGGTTGCACTCCTCTTTGGGACTCTTGGAGTTTAGGGGCTCATTCACGAAGTCTGTCAATTAGTGTTTGTTAAGCATGTCCAGTTGGCCAAGCACTGTGGTTGGCCAAATCAGGGAAAAACTGCTAACTTTCAAGACACATGCATGAGAAGGAGTGATTGAAGAAGGATGTAAATGTTCAGGGGGCATCCAGGAGGGTCACCCACTTCTGCATAGAGGCCTTCAGGGACGGTGTCACAGAGGAGCTAGAGCTTGAACTGTGTTGAAGGGCATCAAGAGTCAGCCAGGGAAAGTGGAGAGGATGTTTCATGTGCAAGAACAACATACCAAATACAAACGGGATAATGAGAGATCAAGGTATTTCAAATAGACTCAAGCAAAAGACGTCATACTGGGTGATGTGGTAAGAGGGAGAATAGATTGGAAGTGTTCCTAAAAGCCAGCAGGGACCTTCAAAGCCAACCTTCAGAGCCAGCTTATAAGCAGCACAGTTGGCTGTGACTCATCAGCCAGGAGTGGCATCTTGCAACCAGTAGTAGCAGTATTCCTGTGGTTCATGTCTGCCTTACTGTGCAGTCCCAGTAAGGAATCAGTTGCACTTTACCACCATGGAGAAGACTTGCCCAAAAGAAACATTCTAGACCAGTGCTTTTCGGTGGAAGTTCCCCAGGGATGGAGCTGTTCTGTATTTGTGTTCCCCAATATAGTAGCTGTTTGTCACATGTTGCTACTGGGGCCTTGAAATGTGGCTGGCAATTTGTAAAATTTTTTTTGTACTTGATTGCATTTATAGAACTTATTTATAATGCAGAATTATTTGTTGAATGTATTGTTGTTCTTATTTAGTTGCTAAGTCGTGTCTGACTCTGTGACCCCATGGATTGTCCTCTGCCAGGCTCATCTGTCTTTGGGGTTTCCCAGGCAAGAGTACTGGAGTGGGTTGCCGTTTCCTTCTCCAGGGATCTTCTGGACCGAGGGATGGAACCTACACCTCACGCACTGGCAGGCGGATTCTTTACCACTCAGCCACCTGGAAGGCCCCACATTACATGTATATTCTCTTTCTATTGGTCTGGGCTGGTCAAGTGGGAGGAAGCTCACTTGTAATGCAATGCTATATATCATATATGCCACTCACACATACGCACGCACACTGCTGTGTATCATTGCTGACGCTGTACATCTCACTAGGTGTGACAGACAGTGAGAAAAGGGCCTCCTTGGAGGTGAGCACTCCATCCAGAGAGAATGCAAGTAAGGGAGGACTTAATCTGCCTGAGAGCCACCAGGGTAAGCCTTTTGAGAGGAGAGGCCTTCTTCTTAAAGGGCCCTGAGAGGTTAGGAGCTCTCCCAGTGGGGAAATGTGGAAGGACTTCCCAGGCAGAGGAGAGAACCTGGGGAAAAGGCTGTAAACTCTGCAAAAGTGTATCTCTGAGGGAAGCTGGGTGGGATGGGGTGACCTCAGGAAGAAGGAAGGCCCCTAGAGAGCTTGGACTTTATTCTGATGGGGCAGGAGAGCCAAACATATTGTGTGCTATCACACTGAGTATCAGCAGGAGAGTCACGGGCATCATGCAAGAAGGCAGGAGATGTGAATACTGGGCCGTGTAATTCTGTAGCCAAGGAGCGTGAGCACCACAATTCAAAGCCAAGGATTTGAGGTCAAAATGCAAAAGTAGACTGTCTTCTACTAGGTTGTCGTTGTTCAGCTGTTAAAGTTGTGTCTCACTCTTTGTGACCCCATGGACTGCAGCATGCCAGACTTCCCTGTCCTTCACTATCTCCCAGAGTTTGCTCAAATTCATGCCCATTGAGTCAGTGATACCATTCAACCATCTCACCCTCTGTCACCCCCTTCTTCTTAAACCCTCAGTCTTTCCTAGCATCAGAGTCTTTTCCAACGAGTCGGCTTTTTGCATCAGGTGGCAACAGTATTGGAGCTTCAGCTTTAGTCCTTCCAATGAGTATCCAGGGTTGATTTCTTTCAGGATGGACTGGTTGGATCTCCTTGCAGGCCAAGGGACTCTCAAGAGTCTTCTCCAGCACCGCAGTTTGAGAGCATCCATTCTTGGGTGCTCAGCCTTTTTTATAGTCTCATATCCGTACATGCGGAGAGGGCAATGGCAACCCACTGCAGGACTCTCGCACAGAGTCGGACACAACTGAAGCGACTTAGCAGCAGCAGCAGCAGCATCCATACGTGACTACTGGAGAAACCATGCCTTTGACTATGCAGACCTTTGTCAGCAAAGTGATATATTAGCTTTTTAATATGCTGTCCAGGTTTGTCAGGCTCTCCTTAGTATATTGTCTCATTTAGTACCACTTTCACGTTTAGCGTTTTCCCTCAAGTCATTAAGTTTGAGCCACAGCATGTGCACTGCTGCTGCTGCTAAGTCGCTTCAGTCGTGTCCGACTCTGTGTGACCCCATAGACGGCAGCCCACCAGGCTCCCCCGTCCCTGGGATTCTCCAGGCAAGAACACTGGAGTGGGTTGCCATTTCCTTCTCCAATGCATGAAAGTGAAAACTGAAAGTGAAGTTACTCAGTCATGTCCGACCCTCAGCGACCCCATGGACTGCAGCCCACCAGGCTCCTCTATCTGTGGGATTTTCCAGCCAAGAATACTGGAGTGAGGTGCCATCGCCTTCTCCGGCATGTGGCCCTAGCAGACTATTAAGGAGGAGTCCTGCGTGAGCCACAGGCAGCCCAGAGAAGAGAAACTGGTGCCCAGAGAGGCTGGTTGGCCTGCTCATGGGTGCTCATCTTTCCCTAGCAGCACGAGCCTTGGGTTCTAGAACTTGGTCTCTGGGCTACGCATTTCCAGTGCCTACGTAATAAGTGTCAGCGTCTTAAAGTACACCTGCCTTTGTAGAGCAAAAATGAAGTTCTTTGCAGTGATTTCATCAGTGCACGCGAAATGTGCTCGGTATTGGTGTTCTGATGCCAGTCTCGGGTTTGAGGCTTTCGGTTAACTCCTTTCCACATATCGGTTTTGCCTTTAATGTTACACAATATCAATATATTGATCAAGACTCCTCTACAGTGTACCTTAGCTAAACTGTCCTGTGCTTCTAGTAAATAAAGAATGGCTGCATGAGGGGTAATAATGTCAGTATTACGTTTGTCTGCAGAGTCTGTATTTTTTTCTTTTTGTCACTCTTGGGTCATGCTCCCAAGTCCTGACTTTGCCTGAGAGAGGGACGCCAGGCTTGCACAAGAGCAGTCTGAGAGGTGCACTGCCCTCCAGGGTGTAGGGCCAAGGCCTGGAAGGGAACCTGGGCCCGCCCCCAGCTTACTGTGGAAAGTAGGCCGAACTAGCTGACCTTGTCGATTCTACTTCCCCATCTATAAAACCGGATATGAACACTGTCTTCATTATGTAGTTATAAGGGTGAGATGCTGCAATGTATTTAAAATCTTAGCATCATACTTGTCACATACAGGCATACCTCACTTTATTGTGCGTCCCAGATTTTGCATTTTTTACAAACTGGAAGTTTGTGGCAACGTGCATTGAGCAAGTCTGTGGCACCATTATTCCAACAACGTTTGCTCACTGGGTGCCTTGGAGTTTGCTTGTTAAAGGGCCCTGAGCGTTTAGAAGCTCTTCAAGTGGGGACATATGGAAGGACTCCCAGGCAGAGAAGAGAGCCTGGGAAAAAGGCTGTAAGCTCTGGAAAAGCACATCTGTGTTATTAGTTGTAATTAATATATAGATACGAATTGCAATTAGTATTGTAATTCTTACAGTATTTCAAACCCTCCACCAGCAAAAAGATTATGATTCACTGAAAGCTCAGATGACAGCATTTTGTAACAATAAAATATTTTAAATATTTTAAATACAACTATGTAAATATTTTTTAAAATTTTATATATTTATGGCTCTGCTGGCTCTTCATTGCTGCATGAGCTTTTCTCCAGTTGTGGCATCAGGGGCTACTCTTCACTGTGGTTGGCAGGCTGCTCATTGCGGTGGCTCCTCCTGAGGCGGAGCACAGGCTCCAGGGCATGTAGACTTCCATAGCTCCAGCACATGCGCTGAGTTTTGCCTCCCCGGCTCTAGAGCACAAGCTCAGTAGTTATGCACACAGGCTTGGTTGCTGCACAGCGTGTGGGAACTTCCCGGATCAGGAGGCACACCTGTGTCTCCTGCACTGACGGGTGGATTCTTTACCACTGAGCCATGAGGGAAACCTGCAATTAAATATTTTAAATTAAGGTGCATATATTTGTTTTTTTAGACATAATGCTATTGCACACTTAATAGACTTCAGTATTGTGTAAATGTAACTCAGATATGCAAATGGTACCACCCTTATGGCAGAAAGTGAAGAGGAACTAAAAAGCCTCTTGATGAAAGTGAAAGAGGAGAGTGAAAAAGTTGGCTTAAAGCTCATTCAGAAAACGAAGATCATGGCATCTGGTCCCATCACTTCATGGCAAATAGATGGGGATACAGTGGAAATAGTGTCAGACTTTATTTTTTCGGGCTCCAAAATCACTGTAGATGGTGATTGTAGCCATGAAATTAAAAAACGCTTACTCCTTGGAAGGAAAGTTATGACCAACCTAGACAACATATTGAAAAGCAGAGACATTACTTTGCCAACAAAGGTCCATCTAGTCAAGGCTATGGTTTTTCCAGTGGTCATGTACGGATGCGAGAGTTGGACTGTGAAGAAGGCTGAGTGCCAAAGAATTGATGCTTTTGAACTGTGGTGTTGGAGAAGACTCTTGAGAGTCCCTTGGACTGCAAGGAGATCCAACCAATCCATCCTAAAGGAGATCAGTCCTGGGTGTTCATTGGAAGGACTGATGCTAAAGCTGAAGCTCCAGTACTTTGGCATCTCATGTGAAGAGCTGACTCATTGAAAAAGACTCTTATGCTGGGAGAGATCGGGGGCAGGAGGAGAAGGGGATGACAGAGGATGAGATGGCTGGATGGCATCACTGACTTGATGGACATGAGTTTGAGTAAACTCCAGTAGTTGGTGATGGACAGGGAGGCCTGGAGTGCTGCAATTCACGGGTTGCAATGAGTCTGACACGACTAAATGACTTAACTGAACTGGACTGAACTTTTATATGCCCTGTAAAACCAAAAAACTCATGTGACTCACCTTTTTGCCATGTTCGTTTTATTGCCATGGTTGGGAACTGACTCCTGATAACCTCTAAGATATACTTGTAGCAAGGTGACAGTGTAACAAATGGTGACTAGCACTGCTGTTTTTGTCAAGTCTTTCTATCATACCTAATGACTTTTGTCAGTAAACAAGTGAAAGGATGCTTAATATCATTAATTATTAGGGAAATGAAAATTAATACCATAATGAGATTTGACTTCAACCCCATTCAAATGCCTAAAACTAGACTGGCTATACTGAATTTTTGGTGAGGACTTGAAGCAACAGAAACATAAAATGGTGCTACTACTTTGGAGAAAAGTTTGCCAATTTCTTAAAAAGTTAAATATACACCTGGCTTATAATCCGCTACTAGATAGGTCCCTAAAAGAAATGAAACATATTTACATACAGAGTCCTGTACAGGAATGCTCACCAAAGCTTTGCTTGTAAGAGCCAAGACCTGTAAATGGACCGGATGTCCATCAGCAGGTGAACAGTAAGCACATTTTGGCACATGTAGCCCTTACTGTGAAGTATATGCAGCAGTGAAAAGGGAATGGATGCTTGATAATCCCAGTAACATGGGCCAGTCTCTAAATAATTATACTGAGTGGAAAAAGCTAGCCAGAAAAATATGTACAGCCTGATTCCATTTATAGAAAATTCTACAAAATGCAAAGTACTATCTTGTAATAGTAAACAGATTGGTGGTTGCTTGCAGAGGGGTGAGGGGAGGAGGGTATGGGGAAACTTTGGGGGGTGATGGATATGTTCACTCTCTTGACTATGATGTAGTCACAATAGTGATGCTAGTGATGTGTAGTGATGCTTCACAGTTGTATATTGGTACCAAAAATCAAGTTACACAATTTAAATAGGTAAAGTATTATATATCAGTTATAGCTCAATACAGTGTTTCTGAAATTAACATCCACTCCGAGGAAAGATGAATGACATACTCATAAATCAGAGTGTGTCTATAAGATGATGGGTTCACTTCAGATGCTACTGTAGTGAATAGGGCTGGACTCTAGTTCTGCCGTTTGCTGTGTCGGGTTGGGCAAGTTACTTAACCGCTCTGAGCTGCAGTTTTTCATATGAAAGTGGAGCCTGTATCACATCACTGCTGTGATTATAAAGGTCTTAGCACAGAGTCTGGGCTCTCTATAGTGAATGCCCCCAGTTGATCTCTATAATGTTAGTATTTACTACTTTCAGGTTTGTAAAGTACTTAGCTATTCCATACCCATAGCAAGCAGGTACAATTACGAATCAAACTGAGTTAATGCTTTGTTCTTCCTTGGGGCACAGAAATGAGTGTTTCCAGGGTGCTCTAAAAGTTTGCTCCCTTTGGTTGATTAGGCATGCCTTAATCTCACAAATCCCAGTTCCTTTCAGCAAACATTCTTTGAGGGGTTGAGAGGACTTCCCAAAGGAAGGGACTAATCACAGCATCTTAGAATTGGATGAGACTGGGACAGTCTCTAATCCAGCACTGTTATTTGATGGGGAAGGCCATTGAGGCAGGGGACGGAGTCTTGCCCAAGGTTACAAAGTGGTGGGTAAAGAGTGAACCCGGTCTCCTGGCTACCCAGCTAGCCAGCTTGCCTGTGCGCTCCTGCACTTGCCTCTAAGCCAGACTGCACTTCACAGATGGAACAGTGGCAGGGTCGGCTGAGGTCATGTCCCAGTGATCAGATTTAATGGATTTTAAATGAATGGGGTTTTCTGCCCAGATCTTACATTCAAGGAGCTCAGGGGACCCCAGCCAAGGTTTTGGCATTCTTTGTGCATGACCCAGGCAGGACACTCTGGGCTCTGTCTCTACTCAGCTCCTGTGTGTGTCTACTCCTAGAGTTTCAGAATCATTTATGTAAGATTGCTTTGGGAATGCCTGTTTAAAAAAAAAAAAAGAAAGCCAGTTATGTTTTTACTGCATGGGCCATAACATGTAGGGCTAAAAGAATTATATCTATTTTCAGTAGTGAACGGGTTGAAAAAGTAAGTTCTTGGAGGCCCAGTTCCAGAAGATTGACAAAGGAAGCTGTAGATAGAGCACAGATACCCCTCCATGCCTTCAGTTCTCGTCACCTCTTACTTGTGAATATAGGCACTAATAAGGAACATGAGCACCACAATTCAAAGCCAAGGATCTGAGGTCAAAATGCAGAAGCAAACTGTCTTCTACTAGGTTCTGGTTCTTCAGTTGTTAAGTTGTGTCTGACTTTTTGTGACCCCATGGACTGCAGCACGCCAGCCTTCCCTGTCCTTCACTGTCTCCCAGAGTTTGCTCCAATTCCTGTCCATTGAGTCAATGATGCCATCCAATCATCTCACCCTTTGTCACTCCCTTCTCCTTAAACCCTCAATCTTTGCTAGCATTAGAATCTTTTCCAACAAGTTGGCTCTTTGCAACAGGTGGCAACGGTACTGGAGCTTCAGCTTGCCTTTACAGCCTTTCTTTTTTCTGGTCCTCGGACTCAGCCTATGGGAAATTTAGGAAATAGAGAGTCGGAAGTTTAGTGACTTTTAAGCTTCTGTGCAGCAGTTTGAACCTAAGCCTCCCAGCTTAGGAATCCCAGCTCTTCATGATTCCAGGCCACCTATTCTACAATTTCTCTTAAGGCTTTGAACTCAAAGGAAGTATCTTTCTGTGTGTGTGTGTGTGTGTGTGTGTGTGTGTGTGTGTGTATGGTGGGTGGGGAGTGGGGGCAGGGCTAGGAGATTTCTTTTCCCTTCCAAGGCAAAGTCAAGTTGAATTTTGAAATTTGGAGATAAATTATATGCATCTTTCCACATTTCTTTTTTTCCTGTTGTCAGTATAGGACACATGAATAACATCTATCGAGAGCCACAAAATATTGGTCATCCTTTCTCTTAAAATATTTGCTATATATGCTTTGTCTGTGTGTGTGCATATATGTAGGAACATATTTTTCTTCAGTTTTGCAGACATGGTTTCTTTGTACATACTTCAGCATGCTTCTGTTAAAAAATAAGGATTTTATACTGAAGAAAAATGACAATAACTTATAATTGTCATCTAATGTCTAGTCCATATTCAGATTGCCCCAACTGTCCAAAAAATGTGTTCATAGCTTTTTTTTTTCTTTCCCTTCTCAGCGAGGATCCACATAAAATTTATGCATTTGGCTGGTATGTTCAACCAGCATTCATAATAAGCAGTGTTCATGAGCTAGAATCATCTCCAAATTAGAGTGAAAAAGACCTCTCCAGCTGAGGCAGCTGTTAAGGGTTGGCCTCGAAGCTCCCTTGGGGACATCTGTGCCTTCCCCCCAAGTCCGAGGACTGATCAGTGGGAGGAGCTGGAATAACCCTGTCGGGGTGGAGAGCCCTGGTGAGGCGGGGGACAGGCGGAGTGAGCTCGCTGCCTGCCAGGAGGCTGTGGGTTCCGAGGCAGCTGAAACCACGGTGACTGGAATCCGTGGCCAGTTGCTCAAGAGGCGGGGAGTTGCCGCAGGACTTTGTAAGGTGCCTGGAGTGTGAGCCCATGGCGGCCAGCCTCAGGGGTGGGGGAGAATTGCCAGGGTGTTTGGGAACCCTACGTGAAACCGGAAAGGAGTTGGAACACAGGGGGCCTGGAATATGTGTTTTTCCTCTGACTTCTTTTTCTGCTTCTCACTTCATCCCTCTTGAGGATGAACGTGTCCTATAGAGAGACGTTTGGAACCTAGATCCTCCTTGCTGTGGATGGACCAGATACCTCTTAATTGTGACAGCATCATTAAGGCACAGTCTGACTGATAGCTCCCTAGGGAGCTGCACCCTTGCCTTCATTGCATAGTGACACTGACCCCTGTGGACTGACTGTTGCCTTCTTAGCGCTGATACAGTGTGGCTGTGGTCAAGTGAAGATGCTTGTGGAATAGACCACGGTGATGGAGAGTGGCATGTGCTGGGACCGGCAGAACTCTGTGGGAGCACACAGAAGAATGAATGCGTGGAGGGTACACGTATGAGAGCAAAGTAATTAGGTATGTTTTCCAGAAGGCTAGTACTCGGAAGTTATTGGGAGATGGGATGAGTGTTTATTTATTTGATAAGTACTTATAAAGTGTTTATGCAATGGCACTGTTATTAATATAAGTGCTTTATGAATAGCTCATTTAATTTTCTTATAACCCTTATGACGTCAGGACTGTTGTTTCCCCAGCCTTATGTTTGAGAAACGCAGAGAATGGAAAGCTTAGGTGACTTGTCCCAGGTAGGGAATAAGCAGTGGAGCCAGGACTTGACCCCAGATAATCCAGTTTGGGCTTCCCTGGTGGCTCAGATGGTAAAGAATCTGCCTGCAATTCGGGAGACCTGGGTTCAGTCCCTGGGTGGGGGAGATCCCCTGGAGAAGGGAATGGCAACCCACTCTAGTAGTCTTGCCTGGAGAATTGCATAGACAGAGGAGCCTGGCGGGTTCCCGGAATCGCAAAGAGTCAGACACAACAGGATGACTAACACTTTTTCACTTTCACTTTCAATCCAGTTTCAGGGTCCACTCAGCCACTTCATTATGTGTTTGAGTGGAATTAGATGTTCCAAGCTCAGGAAGTCACTCTGGTAGCCCAAAGGTGTGTTCCAGGGGCGGCATTAAGGCTGTCCTGCATGACCAGACAAGCAGAGGCCCTGCCACCCAGCTGGGCCATCTGGAAGGAGCCAGACTCTCTGCCAATCCTGGGGCCTGATACTTCACCCCCTGTTGGTACCGTCATCGGGCAGAGAGCCTGCCTATTCCTTGAGGATGCCCTTGGACTGGACTAGCCAGCTGCGTGGTACATGGGGTTGGGGAGGCTGTGTTGTCTTGGGGTGTTCAGGAAGGCCCTTAGGTGGTCATGGTGGCTGGGCCAGCCTGCCTGTTCTTCATTGTAACCTTACCTGATCACAGGTTCTCATCCCCCGGCAGGAAGGCTGAGCCGGTGGAGCTCTGTGGTGACACGAGGCAGCCAAACAGACCCTCTGCTCCTCCTGGGTTCCCTGCAAAGGAGAAGCCCCCGGGGGCAGTGGCTGTCACAGTCAGGACATTCCCTCTCGAGGCTGAGCATTTGTTGGTGTTTCACGATGCTGTTCAGTGGTTTCAGTGGCTGCAAATGCTTGTCCTTGTGTGTCAATGGAGCTGAGCTAGGACCAGCAGGGAGGCACCTCCCAGAGTTCGAAGGATGCTGAGACATCTTCCAATCAGCTCCTGTTGAAGCTTTGATCACTTCAATTGGACACATCTTTCCGGAGCTTTTGACAGTGCCCGGAGATGAGATGAAAGAAAGATCAGGGAGCTTGCCTCGTAGCGGATGCTCTTCTTTCCTGCCTTTTGTGCAAAGAGGAGCTGAGAGGGAGCAGGGCTGAGACAGGAAAGCACCGGGAGAGCAGCCTCAAGGAACATGGGAGCAGAGAGAGGGGTCAGGTCTTCTAAGGGCCACACCTATATTTGATTCTTGGCTCCACTGCTATTTGCTCTGTGATGGACAGTAAATTGCTTAACCTCTCTGAGTCTCAGTTTCTTTGAATGTAAAATGGGTTTTTAATCCCTACCTCCGTCGGTGTGCCCAGGACATTGCACTAATTCTCACTAAATAAAAGCAAGGAGAGGGCCAGCACAAGGGTGTATATTGCTGCAAACCTCAGCAGGTCCTTTGCGCGTTACTTATTCACAGTCTTTGGAGTTTGATAGGAATTTGAAGAATGTGATGTGGTCTGGAGAGGAGCTGGCAGTCTGTGCATCCTCATATCACTGAGGCTTTGAGCACTCCTTTACCCTATCTGAACCTTACTCTTTCCATCTGTGAAATGGCCACATGGCTTACTTGGAAGGGTTAAGACCTGCATGGAAGGGTCTACTGAATGGAGGCAGGAAATCAGAGACAGTTCAGGCTATGGATGCTGGCTATGTGACTCAGAAACCTCATCCACCAGTGTGCATGTTTGTCTGCACACGTGTGTTTATACAGGGATGGGGATGGTTAGCAAGGGGGTAGGAGATGTAGGCAGCCCAGACATGGAAAGAGTTGCTCAGGGAATCACCTCTTTCTGCAGAGTGTAGGGCTTATTATGGAGCTTGATCTCGCAAGAAGATAAGAGGAGGAAATAGGGGATCAAAGTACTCACTCTTATTAAATGCCAACCAAGTACCAGGCACTTTATATCTTTTAGCTCTTTATACCCTCTAGCTCTTAGCTGTGAACCCATTAGACAGATGATACTATTCTTAGTTTTTGACATGGTCTCAGGGAAGATCAGAGAAGGCAAATAACTTGCCCAAAGTCACACTGCTCTCTTAATTCCAAAAACTCTTCCATTAAACTCCTCTGCTTGTTCGTAGATGTGTCTCAGGAAAGGGCTCTCTTCGAGAAAAGAAAGGGAGTTGATATGAAGAGATGAGAGTATAGATTCCTGTTTATATAAGCAGTTCTAGGAGGTAACCTGGAGAAGGCAATGGCAACCCACTCCAGTGTTCTTGCCTGGAGAATCCCAGGGAGAGCAGAGCCTGGTGGGCTGCTGTCTGTGGGGTCGCACAGAGTCAGACACAACTGATGTGACTTAGCAGCAGTAGCAGCAGGAGGTAACCATTTCCAAGTGACAAATACTAGTCATTTAACCAGTAATGTTTGCTGAGCACTGGCCAGGCATAGTTCCAGGTGCTACAGAGGAAGCACAACCAGGCCCTGCCCTCGTGGAGAAGTATTAGTAAGAAGAGAAAGTAAATCAGTTCAGAGAGTGGTCAGAAAGAAGATGGGACCAGAGGGTATGATAGACTGCAGGTGGGAGGCTAAGATAGTGTCTTAGTTATTAGAGCTTGACTTGTCCCCAAAGCTTCCCTGGTGGTTCAGATGGTAAAGAATCTACCTGCAACACGGGACAACTGGGCTCAATCCCTGGATTGGAAAGATCCCTTAGAGAAGGAAATGGCAACCCACTACAGTATTCCTGCCTGGAGAATTTCACGGACAGAAGAGCCTGGCAGGCAACAGTCAATGGGGTCACAAACAGTTGGACACGACTGAGCGACTAACACTTTCATTTTTCTCCCCAAAGCAGACCCGGAGGAAAGGAGTTTATTTGTGTGGTGATTCCAGGGGGATTGGTGAGAGAGCAGGGAAGGGGGGTGAGGAAGGGAGGAAAGCTAAGAGCTTGTGCATCAGCGATTGGGTCACGACCATCGGCGTGGGGCTCCGGCTCAGTCCTTCGTCTTTTGTCCTCTGGGGGCTCTCTGAGAGACGCCGATGTACGGGCCAGACAGTTGCTACCGCAGGGGCCAAGGAAGCTGAGATGTCCGTCTACCAAGGTGCGCTCCTCACCGGCTGTAGACTCTGCCAGGAATATTAGCCTCCAGGAGCTTGCACCCAGCTCTGTGTGTGGGTCTCCGCTGACAGAGGGCCCAGCGACGAAGTGAGGTGGGAGGCCCGGGCGGTCTGGAGATGGTCGGGGGACCCCGCAGGTGGACCAAGGGCATCTGTGCTCGCTGCTCGGGTGCTCTGGTTGGAGAGACGGCCTGGGAGCTGAGGCCTGAGTACCTGGGGCTGGCTTGGAGGGAGCCGGGGCAGCTAAAGCCACAGGATTCCTGGGAAGCCGTCTTTCCACTCTCATCTGTGGGAGCTTGAATTCCAGGAGTGAAAGCTTCCCGCAGCTACTAATCTCAGGCCAGGCTGGGGCTCTGCCGTCCACATCCCTCTTTCATCCCTTTTTCCTGGGTCACACAGTAGGCCTCACTTTTTGGTTTTTTTTTTGGCCATGCCATCGCAGAGTCAGATACGACTGAGCGACTGAACTGAACTGAACTGATAGCGTTTGGGGTTTCAGTTCCCTGACGAGGGATCGAATCCTCATCACCTGCCTTGGAAGGGCATTGGAAGTCCCTATGCTTCATTCTCTAGCCAGAGAGTTTACAGATGGCCTTAGAAAGACATCTCTTTTCAGATAATTGAAGTCTCACTCTATCACACCAGGCTCTACCATGATTAAACGTTTCAGATACTAACCAACATGCCCTCCACTCCATTCTCTCACTGGGTTATATGTAGCCCCAAAGCCAATTTCCAGCCCTTAATATATTCCACTCTTTCTAGAAGAGAAGCTTACAACCAGGTGTGTCTCTATGAGTTATTTTAAAATCAACAAGGAGCAACAACGACAACACAGCATAACACACACACACACACACACACACAGACACACACACACATGAACTATCCCTCACAGACAATAAATATAAATCAGGCAGAAGAAGATAAAAGTCTACTTAACCCTCCCTATTTATTCCGTTCAACAGCAAAGTGCTTTACAAAGCCCATGCAGTCATATTGTTACTTTACACTCATTGAATCTGCTGTGAGCTCCAGGGATGACCCAGATGCCCTCACGCCCCTCTGGTTTTGCCTCCAGGCCATCCGTGAGTTCTGCACGATGCTACTACTACAGGGTGGCTCCTGGGCAAGCGTGGTCCTTCTTAACCTGGTGACTCTTCGTTTTGATGGGCTGCCCACCACATGATCTTCCCTTTTTATCAGCTGACATTTCCTAACATCATTATGCGAAAAGACAAGCGTGATTACTTGGGATGAAGTATCATCCTCCCCCAGTGCAATTCTGTTCCTTTCTCACTTCAAGAGGACATTTAGTGGAGGAGTATCCATTCTCTCTTGCAGATCATTCATCAGTGATACTGATAGAGCTGGCTGATTGAATACCCATTATATGCCAGGTATTTGGCAGATTTTAGGCATAATTTCGTTTAATGTAATCCTCATGATGACCTTATCCAATAGTGATCTTCTCCTTTAGAAATGAGGTACTTAGCCTCTGTGATGTGCCTAAGGTGATACCTAAAGCAAGGAGAAAAATCAAGATTTGGACCCAAGTCTAATTCTAATGAATGATGGTTGGATGAATGAATAATTCTAATGAATGATGATGGGATGTCATCACCTCCTCAATGGACATGAGTTTGAGCAAACTCTGGGAGATAGTGAAGGACAGGGAAGGCAGGCATGCAGTCCATGGGGTTGCAAAGAGTCAGACATGACAGCTAGTGAACAGCAACAATGAGGTGAGGTGAAGTCACTCAGTCGTGTCCGACTCTTTGTGACCCCATGGACTGTAACCTACTAGGCTTCTCCATCCATGGGATTCTTCAGGCAAGAATACTGGAGTGGATTGCCATTTCGTTCTCCAGGGTATCTTCCCAACCCAAGTATCGAACCCGGGTCTCCAGCATTGGAGGCAGACACTTTAACCTCTGAGCCACCAAGGAAGCCCGAACAGCAACAATAACTAATTCTAAAGCCTGTGATCACCAAACCAGGTAGTTCTCAAAGCGCGGTCCCCAGACTTGCAGTGTCGCCTGAGACGTGCATCCTCAGGCTCCTCTCAGACCTACAGAACAGGCGACTCTTCGGTGGAGTCCTGTACTCGGTGTTTTATAAAGCCAGCCAGGCGCTTCTGGTGCACTCCAAAGTCTGGCAAAGACTGCCGTTGCCCATTTGTTAACTGCGAACGCATGCTTCAACTAGAGGTTAAACTTTGAAGGCGCTTTGAAATTCCCCCTCCTCTCTGGGAGTATCATTAAAGTGAAGAAAATCCCAACATTTATTTTTCCTTTAGTAAGCATGCCTTTAAAATTTGGAAAGGTTTAAACTTTCAGCCAGCTATCTGGATTTGTATCTAGGTTTCATGACTTATTAACTGTGTGATTTGGGGAAACTTATTTAACCTCTATAATCCTCAGCTTCCAAGCCTGTATGTTACAGATAATAATAATCCTTTGCAGGATTCTTGCGAGGATTAAATGAGTCAGTGTCTGTAGCAGTGTTGAGCATAATGCCAACTGTATCATAAGGATCCAGTAAATATTAACTAATTGTTAATAACTGTATGGTTGGTTTACTGGTGTTAGCTATTATTAGTAATAATATCTAAGCTGATGTAACATTTTAAAAATTGCATCCTTTATTTAGAAGTTCAGCATAGGTTTTATGAAGTAGTTTTCTGTAACTAACTTAAGTGATGTTTTTAAAGCCTGTCGTTCTTATGTTTAATCTTAGCAATTAGTAGGGTTATCAGTGTAACTGTCTGAAAGAAAGCATCAGTGTGCCATTAAAAGTCATTTATGGAAATCTGACACATAGTAGATGCTCATATATGTTTGTGGAATAAGAAATGAATGATCAGTTCACAGATACCACTTCTAAGTCTGAACGTTGCCCACATACAGTCAGTTTGGGGGAAGGAGGCTGAAAGCTATCTCCTATTCTCTGTTATAAGCCCAGCACACAGGGTAGACTGTGGCTTGGAAGTGAGGAGTCAATAATTCTTGTTGATTGAATTTTTTTAAAGAAATGCTTATATCTTTAATCTCTTCTATCATAACATGCTTCAAGATCTTATAAGCAAAGATCTAAGTAAAAATATAGTTTTTCTCCCCATATGCTCTCCTGCCTAATATTTTTTTAAATGAAATTTTCAAAGAGTAATCAAACAAGACTTAGGAGCCAGGAGACCTGGATTCTTGGTTATGCTTTCCTGCCGGCTTAGCTTGGATGTGACAGAGGCCAGTCACTGAGCTTTTAGCATCCTTTATCTGTGTGTAAGTGGAGAAGGTTGGACTAGGTCAGTGTTTTCCACTGGGGGGTCAGACAGGTGTCTGTAGGTGTGTTACTTTAGCATAATGGTGAGAAAGTCCATTTCGTTTCTGTTCAATCTTTTGACTGAGTTGGAGAAAGAGCCTGATTATGGTGCTGGTAGGAATTTAATATTTTTTGTGACACTTGCTAATCTCCCATTTTAAGAAAAGTCTGTGTCTGGATAAGGAGGCAACTGTCTTTACCTGGTTTTATACTCACCGTGTTTCTTTTTGAGCTTTTTCTTCTGTATGACGAAATGATCATTTTAATTTACCGTAATGAGATACACTTTCCTTATTTTAAATAAATGGATTCAAGAAACAAAAAGTAAGTGGAATTAAAAAAATAGGTTAATAATAGCGCAGATAGCCTAAGGGTGTGGTGGAAATCACAAAAATGGAGCAAGAAGGTTAGAACCTAGATGATGGCCAGTAGCTTTGGGCACTACCAGTCAGGAGTGAGTGCAGTGAGGCAGGGAAACTTCCTTTGGGTCAGAACTGATGTCTGTGCAGGAGGGGACTGGGGAGCATCGGCCCAGGCACAGTGGGAGGAGCAGAGCCACCAGCCTGGGCCCCGACCCGACTCAAGAGGTTAGGGTCCTGGCTCAGGGGCATGTCTTTGGAGAAACCTCCACAAACAATGCTCTTGCCAGGCAGGGTTTCAGATGAGGACGTGAGTTTCAGTGCACGTCAAGAACACAAAAGTATCGAGAATACAAAAATCCTTAAGGAAAAGCAGGAATGCAGAGAAAGTGGATGGACAGAAGTATTTACCACAACATTATTTATATGCGCAGAGGACTGGAAAGCACTTTCCAGGTCAACATTAAGATGAAAGTTATTTAGCAGCATTCCTGGGACAGAATAGATAAACGTTTTCAAAATTAAATATATGGGGACTTGCGGAGATGTGGGCAAATGTTAAGAGGACATTGTAAGGGGGAAAAACCCCAGAAGTGTAAGCACATCTGTAGATTTAGCTTAACTAAACTACAGAATGAACTACAGAAACAATTCAAAGTAAAATTTATGAGAGTGTTAATAGGAGTTGTTTCTGGCTAATGCGATTATGTGTCCCTCCAGTCACAAGCCTCAGTCACATGGGTCTGATTAAAATCCTGACTGTGTTGTTATCAGTGTGTGACCTTGGACAGGCCTTTAACCTTGTGTCAGTTCCCTTACCTGAAAAATGGAGAGAGTTCCTTTTCCACATGGGATATTGTGAGCATTAAATGAGATGATGCATGTGAGATATTTATCAGGGTGCCTGGCTCATAGCAACCTCTCAGTAAATAGTACCTGCCACTGTTTAATAATAATCATGTCATAATAATGTTACTGTTATCATTATTCCAACTATTGTTACTGCTGGTGAATTTGGACTGTGTAATGTGTTATAGTGTCAAAGAATCAAGCTGTGAACATTTAATTCTGAAGCTGCCCCCTTTGCCCGTTGTGAAACACATACACACATGCACACACTTGCTAAATGAACAGATGCACAATTCCCTGGTGGCTCAGACAGTAAAGCATCTGCCTCTAGTGGGGAAGGCCTGGGTTCGATCTCTGGGTCAGAAAGATCCCCTGGAGAAGGAAATGGCAGCCCACTCTAGTACTCTTGCCTAGAGAATTCCGTGGGCAGAGGAGCCTGGTAGGCTACAGTCCATGGAATTGCAAACAGTGAGACACGACTGAGCAACTTCACTTCACTTCTTCGTAGTGCACACCCCCTACCCAAGTGCTGAGGACTCCATATCCACAGCTTCTTTACAAGAGGACCAACTTCTGCTACAAGCACAAAGGCATCATTCACCTGGCACTCTGCTTGGCACACACAGCTTGCCCTTTTTCCCTCCCCTTTTTTTAAAATCGAGGTGAAATTTACAAAAGATTCATTATGAGCCTGTCTAAAGTGTACAGTTGAGTGGCAGTTAATACATTCACAATGTTGGGCAACCGTCCCCTCTAGTCCCAAGACATTGTCACCCCAAGAGGAAGCCCCTCACTCATCAAGCAGTTGCTCTTCACTACCCCTCCCCACCCGCTGGCAACCACCAATCTCCTCCGTCTCTGCAGCTTTGCTTTTCATTTCCCCTGGAACCATGTGTTCAGCTTGAACCTTGCATTCTCTTGGTTGGTGCTCATAGGTCTCTCATCTTCTCCGGTTGGTTCAACCCCCACTTCCTTGAGACTAAAATGTCCCAGTGAATTCACTTAAAATAGATTTTTTTTTTCTCATCGAGGATTTGGGGTTTCGGGGACTGAATCCTAATGTCAAGTGATTTGGTCCCGATGGGTGCACTGTACAGAGGCCTTACTGTGGGGCGGCCGCTTCCTGCTAGGGTTAGGTCTTTGTGAGCCTCACTGGTGCTGAGCTGGGGGCTGGGGGTGGAGCACACCAGCTCTCCAGCTGGTAAGGCCAGGCCTTGGGGCTGCCCTGCTGTCCCAGGGTAAAACTCGGTCTCCAATCCTGGCTCTGCAATCTCTGTGCTTGCGACCTTGGTCACGAGGTAAGGTGCTCACTGAGCCTGTTTCTGCATTTCTAAAAGAGTGATTGCTGTGAGTTTTCTGTAGAGGATTAAAAGAGTTGGTTAGGTAGCATCACCAACTTAATGGACATGAGTCTGTGCAAACTCCGGAGGATAGTGAAGGACAGGGAAGCCTGGAGTGCTGCAGTCCATGAGGCTGCAAAGAGTCGGACATTACTTAGTGACTGAACAACAGCAACAAATGAGTTAAGGGCTGTGAGAGGCTCTGGAGGATCTATGTTCACCATAGCTTTGCTGGGCTTTCTTGGAGGCAAAGGAGTATGTTAGAAAGATTACCCCAGAATCCCGAATCAAATGACCTGGGTTTAAGTTTTGGTCCTGCTACTCATCAGTCCCTGGCCTATGGGAAAGAATGGAGAAGAAGGCTGAGGGTGAGCAGCCTCACTTCTTCCACAAACAGCAAGTTGTGTAAGACACTCCTTCATAACCTCCTCATTTACAAGATGGGGATCGCAGACCCTCCTTTGCAGGGCTGTTGTGTGGACATAGTGGATTATGCAGAGAAGCACTGAACACTGTTTCTCATACGTGTGGGCGTGTGGTACTGGACATGTGTTTGTTACTTTCCTCATAGGTAATGGACTCAAATGTCCTCCTGGGCCAGGCTGGTTAGTTTGTGGCCAGAATAGCAGAAGACAGGTGAGGCGAGGAGCGTAAATTGGGGGAGGCCTTATCTTGGGAACTGGCAATTATAGGGCGTGGAAAATAGTATTTTAATTGAGTTTTGTTTTTTCATATGTAACAGCATGGATTGAATGAGTGAGTTGTTTTCCTTTTTGATCCCTTTCTTGAGAATAAATAAGCCTCAGTTTCTTTATCTGCAAAATGAAGATATGAGTACCTTCTCTGACCACTTCACAGAGTAGCTGCAAAGAAAAAGTGAGATTAAAAAAAATGTACATGAAAGCATTTTGTAAACTGTAAAGTGCTGTGTAAATGTAATGGACTATCATTCATTTAAAAGATATTGTTTTGTTGGTACTCATGCAAAATAGAGCTGGTTCTCCCCTGTAGTAGATGCTGCTCGCTTTTTGTGTGATAAATGTGCATAGGGGAATTACAGGTTCGTGTGTCTCCTGCTTTATCCAAGTGGTCTCTGGGCTGGAAAAGATGGAGAATTCCTTCACTAAAGGGCCATATCTTTTGAGTCTATTCACAGCATGTCATGTGGAACTCAAAATTGCCTTCATGAATGCAGATAGATTGCATCTATTAGTTCCTTCTTGTCATCATGACCTGTCAGAAAGGAAATTAAATGTGCCTACAAATATTTCAATATTTATGCTGTGTGCAAGGTTTAATATTCATCTGGAGCAGTGAGTGCAAAGAGAAATAAAATCCACATCCTTTCCTTCGGGTTAGGAGGTTGCTCGGTTCAGCAAGAACCCTCTGAGTAACTCCTGTGAGCTAGTGAGTGCGTAATGTACTAGGTGCTGTGGAAAACAGACACCAAATTCTAGTTCTGACACCTTCACTTGGCCTAGTCTTTCAGAAGCCATGGAGAATCTGAGGTCATTCCCGGGGGATGATGAAATCTGTCCAGAGGATGGAAAGAGGGAAGTAGGCAAAGTGGAGGTCAGTCTAGTGGAGAGATGTTTGCAGAAACAGGAGAGTGAGAAGGGTGGAAGGTGGGGAGTCCATCAGACACCAGAAACCCATTGGTACCTGTTAAGATATGGGCATGTGCTTGCAAGGGGCACCAAGGAATCAGTAGTTCAGAGTTATAAAAATCCCCAAAGGCATTAAATATTTGCATGAGGAAACATACCAAAGAAGATGACTCTTGGCCAGTGTATTTTTCTAGCAATGAAAAAAAAAGGATGTACAAACATATTGTTAGAACTATGAAGGGGAGAGCCCCATAAAAAGGATGGCTGGTAAATGAAAATAAATTGCAAAGTCTTCTGTGTTGTTGAAAACACACTGATCATTGAAGTGTCATTGTTACTCAATGTTTTGAATATGCTGTTCTTACGTTTTTCTTTCTTTTGATGCAAAAAAATGTAATAATTTCCTGAGTTCACTCGTGACTTCATTCCCCTAACCCTATTTTTTCCCCAGTAAGGTCCTAAATTCCTCAAGCCTGACTTCTCCTCCCCAGGGGTTTTCAGAAACCCAACCCCCCTGGTTGGCGAGGGACTGCTGTGTGTGAAGTGGTAACTGCCCTCAAGGAGCTTACAATCTAGCTGGGGGTAAACGACTTGCACATGAACGCATCTAGACTGTGAGCTTCTAGAGGGCAGGGACCTTACCCTAAGTCATCTCTCTTCTCACCCTGCACACCCTCCCTGAGGGACCTCATCCATCCCATGGCATCGACCTCCGCCTGTTTGCCGAGGAGCCTCTCAGCTGGACTGTCTCCTGCGTGCCACGGCCCATCCAGCCATCCAGAGTTGTGCGATGCGGGATGCTCTGCTGGACTCCACCTGGTCACCGAAACCCAACTTGTCCTGTCTCCTCTGAGCCTGCACTGGCTCCCAGGCTCTGGGGCTCTGTCCTCTCAGTCAAAGACCCAGAGGTCATCTCTTAACGGACTGAGCTTGATGGAAAAATGCTTACACCTGAATGTTAAGCAAAATGGCGAGCTTATCAAATTGTTCAGACGTCGTGAACTCATTCATGATAAACATACAGGTTGAAAGGTAGAGAAATGTTTCTGAAGGAGTTGCGCTCTCTGGTGAGAAATGGTTGATATTTTCTTTGGTGTGGTTGTGATTTCTAAATCTCTTGCCGTAAATTTATATAACTTTTATAACCAGCAAAAGTATCTCATAAGAAATGGTTAAAAGGTCTCACTTTGAATGTCCCCTTCTTGGGGAAATATTCCTATCCTTCTGTATCCCCCCTGGAGTCTGAGCCTCAACACCTGTGCTTATCCTACTGGGGGACTTGGCCCACTGTGTTCTCTTTCCGTCTCCCCACCCCCCCACAACCTCAGACTGTGAGCTCCTTGAGGGCAGAAACCAGGGCTTATTTGTCTTGTATTCCCACTGCCTAGCACAAGGCTGACACAGGTAACCACTCAATACATGTTTGTTTTTTAAAAGGAAGAGAGGGAGGGAAGGAGGATGAAGAAGAATATGGAAAGGCCATCAGGATTTTCTTGCGTTCTTTTTTTTAATCTCCATGGATCCCACTTAGTTTTTCCCTTCTCTAAGATCATTTGTTATATTTTAATCTACTGAACCACTGCAATTAAAAAAAAATATTTCTTTGGCCAAACCATGCAGCATGTGGGATCCTTGTTCCCTGACCAGGGATCAAACCTGTGTCCCATACATTTGAAGCTTGAAGTCTTAACCTCCATAGTACCATGGAAGGCCCTGAACTGCTGCATTTTTAAATCAGGGCTTCGAATTTGTCTCATTTTTATTAATCAAAGGCCATGTACATGCCAATCAGAGCGCCTCTGGGGCTGAGTCTGACTTGGGCACAACGCCTCCTGCCCAACAGCCCAGGCATGACATGCAGGGCTGTCTTGAGTCCTGTGAAAGTGTGTTAATCACTCTTGGCAACACACCTTGGACTCTAACCTCTATCTGTGGAATTCTCCAGGCAAAGATACTGGAGTGGGTGGCCTTTCCCTTCTCCAGGGGATCTTCCTGACCCAGGGATTGAACCTAGGTCTCCCACATTGTAGGCAGATTCTTTACCATCTGAGAGCTGCCAGGGAAACCCCATTTTGAGTTCTAGAACTGAATACATATTCTGAAGCATCCTTTTAAGCAGAACAGTGGCAAGCTGTAATGTCTATGGTGGGAATGGGAGCAAGGGAACAGATGTAATAGGAAAAATAG